>JAMQGT020008722.1:0-26236 GCA_024447675.2 Pterophyllum scalare | reverse complement strand
TATGTTGTGTAGCTTACTGAGTTCAGTTACGTATTGCTAGACAGGTTACCGCTCTGCAGCCTGCATAGGTGAGATGGATCATCTCCCTTTGTCTTTATCTGTTTCAACCCCAACTCCCTTTGTGCCTTTTCTCTTAAACCTACCTTTCTTTACCGCCACATTTCACCTTTGTCTTTTGTTTCTTTTGTCTGAACTGTGACACTTCTCTATTTATCCCCCCCACCCCCACCCCCAGCCTCTTAATTCCCTTTACACTTTGCCAGACACTTTTTGTCTCACGGCAGTTAGTTGAATGTAAGTGTTGGAGCATGCTCTTTGCCGTAAAGTACACTAATAACGATGACCCTGCGGTCTGATGTGCAGGATGTCTTCCACCACCACGACCCCTCTGGGAGGTGTCAGTAGCACTCTCTGATGGGGAATGTGTATATGCACATATGGACCCTCATGCGTGTGTGTTTCACTGATAATGTAATGTAAATATCTATCACAGCAGAGGAGAAAATGGAAGATCAAAGCTGATAGGATGCGGGAGAACGGACAGCTGAGACTAAATGTGTTTAGCCTGCAATATTAGCTATGGGCCTGAAGTGTTTAGAGATGGAAGAAAATCCTAAGAGGCACTGATTCCTCAAATATGAACTTAATAGATGCAGTTGATGTGAGCATTAGTCTGACCATGTGGGGTTGGGGGTGGTTGTGGAGAGGGAGTGGATTGTCCACTAAACAGAAGGTTGGTGCTTTTGCTACTCCAGTCTGCATGTTCAAATGTCCTTGGGCAACATGTTATAATCCAAATGTTTGTGTAAAAAAAAAACAAAAACAGCTATATGCTTAGTTGCGTGTGTGAATGGGTGTCAAGAGTGCTTTGAGTGGTCCATAAGATTAGAAAAGTGCTATACATAAATATAGAGCAGTCTATTTACCATGTGCTTCTGGTAATTTCGGGACTACATCATCAATTTTCATGCGTCTGTCAAGTTTTACTGTGATATAGGAGAGGGCAGAAAAGCATTTGAAAAGAAAAATGAGTCAAGCTCCTCAGGTCTCAATGGGGCAATGAGAAATGATGGGTGGTGACAATACACCCTTCAACGAAAAATGCACTTCCTCTTCGCTAGCTTTTCCAATCTTGTCCCCAGGCCCCTCATAGCTGTCTGTACCACGAGGCCCTGGCTTGAGAACCTTTGAGGCTCCAGGAGCCCACCAAACTGCCCTCCCAAAACTGTCATCTCAGGCTACTTCTTCCTGAGCCCCTCAGTTGAGCCTCTGATCAGGAGCCAGGGGAAAGCATAGGGTAACTGCAGTAGTCTTTTCATATGATGTGGCCTGTAGAAAGGTCTTGATATGAACTGAATGTGACAACAGCAAATTACCGCCAACAAAGGGCACAGAGGCCTGAGGGAAGCTATCACACAGTGGACTGCACAATGACTAGTACAAAGCTACTGTCTGGCTGCATTAGCTGTGTCTAATTTTTATTTTGCTTGCTTTCTCCATCACTTTGGTCTCTTTTTTTCTTCTTTTTTTTCCCTTGCAACTGTCATTACCCCCGTCATAGTGAATGAAGTTGGAGGACATCAGTTAAATGAATACATGTGGACAAATGGTCAATTACTGATATAGCGTGTGAATTCATTTTGCATTTACACGAGCTCTTCCTAAAAGACTACTGGATTTAAGTTCAGCTTTGCGCATACCATGCTGAGATGGTTGTTTGTCTGCTATTGATCACAGCCACTCATAATCAATCCCTGCAGTCTTGCTGCTGGCGAAAAGGCAACTAAGTAATTTGAGCATTGCAAGAGATCTGACCAGGAATAAGCCTGACCCGTCTGCTCTTCCACATCATATTGATCCTGTGTTGCTTCTGGCAGATGTATGATGCCAGTTGCTTGTAATCTCATGAACTTGGCTGAGGTGCAAACCAGCCCTGGGTGGTCGCTGTGACAGTCTATGAGCGTTATGTAACCCCCCCCCCCACTGATGGAGTTGTGATTGGAGACTGATAAGATTTTGTGATCCCTGTAGAGGATTTAACACATGCTTCACTTCATCCTTGATCCAGCTTCCTCTCAGCATAAAGCAAATTACTAGTAACAATCTGCAGGCAGGCAACAGTAGCACAGGCTTCTAGTGCAACAGGGACAATGCCTTAGCTCCCTCCCTCCCTTACTCCCCCAACAATTATAAGTACCCCACTGGGCTCAAAGAAGGCTGTCGGCCTCAATTTCACTAAATTTTACACATCTAAACAGTCAGATGGCTGTGAAAAGAAAAATGTTTTTCTTTTTTCTTTCCTCTTGTCCCAGCAGTCTTCGATTGTTTCTAATTGATCGGGCTTTGAGGTTCATTCATCACAGTTTTCCCATGCATCTGATGGCCTGTGTGCTGATTGGATGGACAGGGGTCTGGGAAGGTGCTGACACAAACAAACACATGCCAACATGACCACCTATATTAGAAGTAACATGATTTGACAGCTAAAAATGAACCGACAGTCCAACTTTGAGCGAGACATCTTGCAAAAGAGGAGCAAAAGAATTGATGAGATTTTCATGAAGTCACCATAGAAAGGTAGAAATTCTCAATCTTGCCTCTCTACACAGAGAAAGGAAAATATATAGGCACAGGAATTAATGTATGCATGTATGCCACTTTCTATTTCCTGAAGGTCACCTCAGCATTGACTGTAGTATTTGAGCAGGTGTGGGTTGGGGGTGGGAGTATAGACATAAGTGGGGTGGGACAGAAATGAAGAGTAAGCACAAACAAAGGAGATGGGAGTGCACGAGCTCCCGGATCAGGACAAATTCACCTGATCACTTTTTGAAATCTGAAGGTCATTTCTGACCTTGGTTCCTGCTCATGTCTGAGAAAGATCAAACTGTCAGCACACAGCATTATTGTCCCCTGTGAACCCTTTGGCTTAACATTCAGTCTTCATCCCTGTTTTCTTCAGAGTTGTGTAACACCACCCTAATGGTGCTGGCTTGCAGTTAACTGTCACTCTCATCATCTCCATCACTCCTTATGAATGGTTATTGAGTGGAAAACTGCAACGAAGAAACGTGGGACCCTTTAAGAATATGTGAGCCACTCTGTCTAGGTCACCTTGTGTTTCCATGTTCCTTTGCACACAATGCATTGTCCTCCTTTGAACTAACACTCAGTGTGGAGAAACAATACATATTTAAATGAATTTGCCCCTCAGTTGACTATTTGCATATCTATGTAACTAAGGATGCTCGCATCATATTTCATCGATTAACATATCTGGAAGCTGTGTGCAACGAGATTAATTAAAGCCATTTATCTGCTAAATGTCCCTGCTGTGCCTAAGGACATCCCTATTTGTCTTTGTGATGATTACTGTTCAGGGAAATAGTCTTCCCTGGAATGCCATGCAAAGAAAGGAATCACCACTACTGGAAACAATAGAGCTGTGAAAAATTATCTCTATGTGTGTTGCACGGATTTAAGGCGCCAACGCTGCTGATATTCTCTACATCATCTCACCGGGTACGCTCTCCTCACTGAACCTCCTGTTGTTCGCATCGTTTCTCTCTCCCTCCCTTCCCTCCTTTCTCTTGCATAATAGCAGCCGTGAGCTTGTAGTAGCAGCAGTGAGCTCACAGCAGCTCATCCCGCCCACCCAGCCCGGCTAGGCTCAGCCGTTACTGAAAAGCTTCCAGTATTTCATCATCCTCTCTGTCTCCCCTCAATGACCCCAGCTGCAGCTATACCCTCAGTCGCCTCAGGGTGGCAGCGCAAGCATGCATTTTTGTTCTCCCTTCCACAGCACAGACACATTGTCCTCATTGACTCTGTGTGTGTGTGTGTGTGTGTGTGCGCGCGCACGTCCAACGGCTGGCACAAATACCAACCGCCTGGAGTCTGCAGTACTCTCTCTACAACAGTCTGGCACTGGCTAACACCAATAGACACAAGGGAGGAAGAGAGCGAAAGAGAGAAAGGAGACAGTGTAAGGGAGGGGAAGGAGAGAGACTGCAGGGAGGAGAAAAAGGACAAAGAAAAAAGGAGAGAGGGAAAATTTTAATGCAGAGAGGAGCCAGAGGAGGAGGAAATGTATAGAATGATGAAGTATGTGATAAAGATGGAGAGAGACACACAATAGGATGCTCTGGGACGTTGAGGGGTTTAGGAAACAGATTTAAGAAAAGAAAAGGGAGAGGGAAAGAAAAAATAAAAATGTGAAGAGCGAGAGCAATATAGAAAAACAGACAAGTAGCTGATAGAAAGAAAAATGAGGTGAGAATACAATAGGAAGGAAATGAGAGGAGAAGAAAGAAAGGCAGAGAAAGTAAAGAAAGGAGACGGCGATGAAGTACCTACACAGCCTGAAATATATTATTTGGGTATCACATATATACCTTGAAAAAGAAATCATCTGCAGCGCAGAGTACATTGGTCAAACAAAGGTGTTCTGACAACAGCTGTCCATTTGATAGGCAGGGTGTGTGTGTGTGTGTGTGTGTGTGTTGATGTGTTGTTATAGGTTTAGCCACAGAAATGGATATGCAGAGGTATGTATATTAGAAGTGGTTTTAAGCAAAAGCAACAGACCAGCCACAAGTAGGATGATGGCAGAGTATGCTGTAATAAATGTAAAGGGGGCATAAGTGGATGTGAGAGGAGGAAGGAGAAGGGCTCTTAACGTCAGCACCTGTCGCGTGCTGACCCCAAAGGAATATATATAGTGTGTGTGTGTGTGTATTGGGGCGGTAGAGTGGGGAAGAGTGGGAAGAAAAAGTGTTGGAATGCTACCGAATCCCCTATACCCCTCCCCCCCACACACACAGACACACAAGTCAGAATAATGAAATGCACACAAAATTAAATAAAATTAAATGCTTTTTATCTTTTATCTCATCAGATATTGTGACACAATATGCACGCTGCAAAGTGCGGGAAGGTGCTGGAGGTGCAGCAGACACAGGATGGAAGACATTGGCTGATTTCCAGTTGAGGATTATATCACTTCCCTGCTGCTTTCTACTTCAATACAGGGAAAATCTAGAGGAGCCCCGACTGTGCCCGTGCTTCCCCTTCCTCTTGCTGGCACCTCTGCACCGACAGATGCACATCAACTTGGGATTCAGGCGTGTTCATAATTTACACAATCTTAATCCAATGGCAAATTCCATCTGCAACAATAGAATATCCTAATGTCCCTAGGATTCACACACTTGAAATCATCATTGTACAGTACCATTTGGCATTGTTAGGCTTAAGTGTATTGCTCAAGTACATGTTAATAAGGAGAGAGTTATTTTATTTATATGGTCACATATCATTTTTATGTCCTGGAAGTGTGGGGTAATTTCCTGGACCTGTAATGGCAATATCAAATGATAGGCATAATGTTTCAGACATTAACCCCATGAAAGGCTTAAGCATCTTCAATAAAATGCGTTTAAGTGAGCTGTCTGGACACCTTCATTGCACTGTGACCTCCTGCCATGACCTTTAACCTGCAGAGTTTATGCACAATGGGAAGCAATGAAACACAAGGGATATGGTAAAGTAGTGGAACTCCCCAAGGTCAATGACTTTATGGGCTGGGAAAAAGAAAAAGGAAGGGGTGAGGAGCAGGAAAGGAAACAGGACAGGACAAAAAGATGAGAGGAAGTTGAGCTAGTCAAAAAAAGAAAAAAAGAGTAAAGAATGGTTTATCACTCACTGGCACATAACACCTCCACGGTCTCATTCACACACAGACACACGCTAGCCTACTTTCCCATTGTTTTGGTCAAAGTGGCAGAGTCAAGATCCCCAAAGTAATTATGAAATTTAATTACAATTCCCTGGGGAGAGGTATGGAAATTAGCCCCCGTGTTTCTGTGTCGCCAGGCGGAGAGCAGCACAGCACAGCACAGCACAGCACAGCAGCGAAGTCAGAAATCTTGCAGAGACAGTGCTGGAAATACCAAGCAACGTCACAACAGCTGAGGGATTACACAATGGTGCTGACATTTAACATGGCACCTGTGACAGTGTCTCTCACACTTTCAGTTTGTCTGCCCTGAAATAGTCAGTGTGTGAACTTCAGATATACCTGTACATCTGTGGTAGTATTTAGACCTGAATAAAAATGTTTTCTATTTCTGACCCCCATGGCTTTCACTTCTTAATAAAATCTGCCAATCAGACAGAGTGTAATCTATACTATGGTCTCCAGTACAGTCTCTATTCTAAACTTAGCACAAAAAGTAAGGAAATTTGCATTTGTTCAATTATTTCTTTGTTGTAACAATGCTTCTTGGCAACAAATCTTATACTGTTGAAAAGCCTGTTTATTTCCCCTTAAATGGTGCCGAATTTGAAAGGAAAATGCATTTGTGGGTTAAGCAGTGGAGTTGAGCATGTGGCCATGAAAAACTCGCCAAATTGACCATAGTATAGATTACACTCTGTCTGATTGACAGAGTTTATTAAGAACTGAAAGCCATGAGGGTCGGAAATAGAAAACACCCAACTGAACAAGCCATTAATCCTGCCTGGCAAACACACAGATGTGCAGAGAGCAAACACAATCCAATCACGTTTCCAAGACATGGAATGCGGACAGATGCCATAACAATATATGACATCAAAGCCTGTATGGTTGTAAGCTCCAAGGGGTTGAATAACCCCTCAGATTAGTTCTGTAAGTCATGGAAGCCACCCCTGTTCAGAGACCCAGACGTCATAAATGTCCCCAGACACTGAGAACCAGTGTTGGACTTGGCCTCGCTGACCTCGCTGAACTCGTGTGGACGTTTCTGAGTAGTTAGAGTTTTAGTCATCTAGCCCCCAAGGTTAGTCTTTCTTTGTGCCAAACTCAGTGTTTTAACAGCACAGGGGTTATGTTTTAGATGACAACTCCAAGACCAGGGATGAACAGAATGAATAGGAGCAGCTGCCTCGGGGATGATTGGGTGGGGGTGCACCCATGAGTTGACATTATCCAGAAGGCCCCACGGCCTTGAGCAGCAGAGATATACTTGACAATGGGAGGAAGTTATTAAGTGTTCAGCATTTTTATCCTGCATGATTATTGATTTATGTAAATATTGGCCCACTTGAGGCATCCTAATGGCTCAGACAAAAGCAGAACTAATCCCATGTAATTACAGGGCCCTTGAGTCATGTGTTTGTATCGCTTCAGTCTCTCCGCTCTGAATGATCTTATAAATCATGAAATTAGAAGGCACTAGAGCAGCACAAACCTCTGCCAACACTAAGTACAGACACTGTTCCTAACACTGCACTTTGAGTTCACTTCTTGACTTTGTGAGCCTATGAGTTTGGATGTTGAAGCAAGCTGCATCTCCTTTCTAATATTTATTTGTTGGCTTTTTTGGTAACCATGGCTAAATGTCACAGTTTATTGTGGGCACTAATACTGTACCTGAATCTCAATCAAACTGACATTGTTTGGGCATGCCTTGTTTGGCACAAGGCCTATTTCTTTAAAGTCTTTTTCAAGTTATAGAGACAACCAGCTTAGGAATAAACAGACCAACAAATAAGTAAAAATAATTGATTCATTTTCAAATATTTGTACTCATCACTCCAGCTCCTGCTGTTATTATTAATGCCAGTTTCTTGCAGCTAATCTTTCTGAACCTGTCTTGTTGCACATAGGCAGGATGTCTGTGCTCCTCTTCTGCCAACAACAGGTGTGCCTCTTAACTGAGGGCCACCCTATGGGGAAAAATACACTGATAGAAAACACACAGAGGCATGCACACCCAGACACACAAAAGGAGGCTCAGAATAAAGTGTAGGCCAAAAAGTGGAGTTGGTGAATGAAGCAGGTTTAGATGAAAGAGCTTCTTTTGACATCATTGGGCTGCTGAGCCTCTGCTGGCAGCCACAGGCAGGGTCTGTGCCAACAGGGCAGATGCTGAGGCCCGGCCACCTGATATGGTAGGAAAAGTTTGAAAAGCAAGAGAAGAGGAAGAGAAAAGGATAAAAAGGTGACAAGACAATAGAGAGTGGGAGTGACAAAAAAACCCCATAGTGTTCAGATAAGCTGTGTGTTCAGACAAGAAAAGCATCAAGAAAATGAGAGTTTTGTGCCATTTCATCCTGTCGCTTGCATTTTCCTCTCCCTCCTTCACTCTGCCTTCTGCCTGTCTATTACACACACACATTCACACATGCACACAAATTGTCTCACATTAGCATAATCCTGCCCATGAGCACGGGGGTCATGGCTATGCTCCCAGGAAGGCGGTGACTTATGTTGTGTGTTTCTAATCATATTACAGTGAGCCGTAAACTGATGTTCTTGGCATGGTCCCTGCTGATACACATGCTAGACTCAGCCCTCAGCACCGGACTGCCAGCGTTATACATTGAGATGACTGGATTCTATTGCGCTTAGTCCATATTTAATCTAATTCATGCACTTGTCACCAGGAAGCTTTGAATCAAACTGAGACCAGCTGATAAAAACTGAGGTTAATGTGCCACTCAGATTGATACCTGTCAATGGCTTTGAGTGATTTTTTTGAAAAGCAGACACTACAGTGTGCTCTTCAGTGGTTTACACTATGGATAAACATTTGTGAAAGGGAAGAAAAAAGAAGGGAAGATTAACACGTGTTCATCCGATTTGATAGCCATGATAGGTTTATTAGAAGAGTGATACAGAGCTGAAATTACGCTAAAATTAAAACCAGATAAATAAACTCTAAACAAATCTTTAAATCACATTTAAAGAGCAGAGGAAGCTCGTCTGTGTTGACTTAGCAGCACATAGAGATCTCCTTGTGTGCTGCTCTTTAAGTGAAGTGGAACACACTAGTTAAACTCTATCAGATGGCTTGAGTGTTTTATAATGTTCAACATAAGGCTCTCATCTGTTCTGAACCCCACACAACTGTGTGGGGCATTGGCATGATGTGTGTGTGTGTGTGTGTGTGTGTGTGTGTGTGAGAGAGAGAGAGCGCACGTGCACATGCGCACACACAATTGTATCGATACTATCATCTCATCCTACACATGCTCTTTGATGGTCTGCGCACGTCCTGCGTATGATCCTCTGAGGGTGGAACTGAAGACGAAGCTAGTCACAAAGAATCGGGGAGTAGTTATGGCCTCGCTGCCTAGGAGGCAGGCTGATTCACGGCTCCATCACGGCGCATGAGTTATCAATCATCATCATCATCAGCACCTGACAAAGAGAGGAATTTGCAGACAGGAAGTCAGCCATATTTCTAACGGATGTAGTGTTTTTTAAGACCGCACATAGACTCGCCATGTGTTCCCTGGCTACTGGAACTGGTAGCCGAGCGCACACACAGGTTGAACTCCTCGGCCCCACATCTCGTCCTGCATGACATCACGGCACCATGTGAGCCTGAGTGACAGGCGGTCTGTTTGTTTTCCTCTTCAAGACGGAGTCCATTTCCTGTGCTCCCTTTGTTTTAGACCTTAGATTAAAAAAAAGATCTCCCTTTTAAACTCTGTGTTTACACTGTGTGAGCGCTTTGAGGGAAAGCGCAAAGCCACCACACAGTGGGTGGATTATAAACTTGGACTGAGTTTCAAACAGACTGAATTTATAAACACAGAATTCCCCCACACTCAACTCACGGGTCCCAGCCTGCTAGCATATTACTGTGTATCAAATACAGACGAGGCCTGCATTTGCGCTTTGATGGGTTCGTGTGTGCCGGCGCTTGTGTTGGGCTTGCACCCACTTGCATTTTATGCTTTCCGTGAGGCACAAGAAGTTACTTCAACTTTTTACCTGGTATTATCAATCACAGCACCTCAGTGTGTTTTATTGGCATTGTTAGCATGATAGGCATTCCCAGAAGGACTTTTGGTAGAGTGATCTCTGGTTGCCACGTAGTACTGAGGCACGTGAGGGGGGATGACCTGGGATCTCAATGTCCTATCGAAGGACTACAAGTGCCTGAATACCCATTATGTGCCAGCTGTTCAGAATGTGGAGTAATTGCACTGTTGGCAAGGGTCCACGTGGGCCCCTGTGCTGTGTCCCCCACCCCCCACTCCCACCCTGGGCACACTGCCAAACCATCCTGCATACTGCTTCCCTGACCCATCCTACCACCCAGCGGCACCCCACGCCTCACCCAGGCCCACCCCTAAACCTCACTCCAACAACCCACAATCTTCCCCCAAACTCTTCCACCCATTACCACCAGCTCTCTGGTCCACATTCCTAGGGGGGACACTGGTTAAATCTAATCCTATAATAAGACACTCAGCTGTCCAGGAAAAGAAAGAGAACTTTCCTCTGGTAAATTCTAGACTTCCTTTTTTCTTTTTCCTCTCCCTTCTTTTCACCCCAAGTGGAGGCAAGATGACACTTTGGGCCCCCTTGGCTAGTTTCCTTTGTCTTTCTTTGGACTTGATTTATCCTTCCTTCCTTCCTTCCTTCCTTCCTTCCTTCCTTCCTTCCTTTCTTTCACTCCCTCATTCCCTCTGTCTCATTGTCACTGGTGTATGGTTGCCTTTGTGCTGGACCAAGAGTCTCTAAAGAGATACACAGGAGGGCCACACTTAGTGAAGGGCCGCCTGGATCTTTACACACATGCCAGTAATTTTTACATTAAATTGCCAAACCCTTTGATGATCTTCCGTCTATGGCAAATGACATAGGATGAAATATAAATTTCACAGGAATGTGTACCATTAACATAAATTAAGGTCAAACCATATTTATTTGTCAAAGTGAAAAAAAATTGTTTAGAAAAAATTATAGTTTTCATTTTTCATGTTTTCATTTTGTCTGCTTGGGATATTTATCAGTATGGAACCAGCTCCAGTCTCATGCACTTTGTTTACAGTTAGGGCTGTAAGTATTTGGACAATGAAATTACACCACAACAGTGGATTTTAAATCAAACAATCAAGATGCGACTCAAGCGCAGACTTTTAGCTTTAATTCAAAGAGTTTAAAAAAAAAAAGCTTCACTTTTTCTGGCAAAGTCGAATCTCTTTTATCTGTTTTATTTTTGTTTTTCAGCCTAATGATAGCTTCCTTCATTTGTACATCTGTTTTGACCTCATATTGAGAGTTTCTCTGAACAGCTATCAAATCCAAGTTCAACAGTTGAACATATGTTCTGAAAACCCTTTGAATTAAAGTTGCACAAAGAAGGTCAAATTGCAAAAATCATGTCACTGTCCAAAAACTCATGGCCCTAACTGTGTATATATTCCCTAAATACTATAAATCATGGGCTTTTATTGTACAATGTGTGTGAGAATTGCCCTGATGAACAGGTACTAGGGCTTAGTCTGTACTGCTGAGTACTGAAAACTAAAACATGTCAATAAGCATCTGATAAGATCTGTGTTTATTGATTTCTTTTATTCACATAAATAAACATTTAAATGATCACTTTGACCACTTTGAAAAAAGGTACAAAAATAATTTTTGCTTTGCTTTGTGAAAGATTGAAGTTGTGACCTTTACTGTTTCGTACAAAATTTCAGAACACCGAATGATACCAGACAATATGTTGACACCTCTGTGTCCAATTGCAGCCAACTGAATGTGGTAAATATGTAAGTTAATATGATAACAAAGATTATACTGGTGTGTTCATACACTCCTGATCAAAATCTTAAGACCAGTTAAAAAATTGCAAGAATTTGCACTTTGCACTATTGGATCTTAAGAAGGTTCTAATTAGAGCTTCACAATGCTAAAAGAAGAAATCGGCGCAAGAGACAAAACCTTTTGAGCAGGGAACCTTTTGAAAACTGCATTTACACTCAAACATGATTTTTTCAGCTGATCAAAAGTTTAAGACCATAGCCTTTAAAAGCCAAAAGCTGTGCAAAAATCTGGATTCCATGTCATTTTCTGTCAAGTCTCTACACTGTCAAGACCTCCTGATGGCAAAAGCAAAAAAGCTCACTGACTTTGAACGTGGTAGGATTGTTGAGCTGCATAAGCGAGACCTCTCACAGCGTGCCATCGCTGCTGAGGTTGGACGCAGTAAGACAGTCATTTTGCATTTTTTTAAATGATCCTGAGGGTTATGGAACAAAAACAGTGGAACCCAAAAGAATTTCACCAGCGCTGAGCCGCAGGATCCGATTGGCTGTCCGTCAAAACACGGGACGATCCTCTGCCCAAGGCCATTACTGATGCTGACTGCAGCCCAGTAACCATCAGATGGCATCTGCAAGGGAAGGGCGTCTTCTTCAACGCCACAAAATTGCCCGTTTGAACTTTGCAAGGGTGACATTGAAAGGTGAAAGAAAGTTGTCTTCTCTGATGGGAAAAAAATCGAACCTTGATGGTCCTGATGGCTTCCAACGTTACTCGAATGACAAGGAGATCCCACCTGAGATGTTTTCTACACAGCACAGTGTGTGTGTGTGTGTGTGTGTGTGTGTGGGGGGGGGGGACATCATGATTTGGGGTGCGTTTTCCTTCAATGGAACAATGCAGCTTCAGGTTGTGCAGGGGCGTCAAACAGCAGCTGGCTATGTGGAGATGTTGCAGAGGGCATCCCTCATGGCTGAGGGCCCTCGTCTGTGTGGTAATGACTGGGTTTTTCAGCAGGACAATGCTGCAGTTCACAATGCCCGCCTGAAAAAGGACTTCTTCCAGGAGAATAACATCACTCTTTTGGACCATCTTGCATGTTCCCCTGATTTAAATCCGATTGAGAACATTTGGGGATGGATGGCAAGTGAAGTTTACAATAATGGACATCAGTTCCAGACAGTGGATGGCCTTCGTGAATTCATCTTCAACACTTGGAGCAACGTTCCCACTAGCCTCCTGGAAACACTGGCATCAAGCATGCCTAAACGATTGTTTGAAGTGATCAACAAGAATGGTGGAGCTACTCATTACTGAGCCCTTCTTTGACATTTTGATTTATGTTTTGGGGGTTTTTTGGGTTTTTTTTTTTTAGCTTTGGTCTTAAACTTTTGATCAGCTGAAAAAAATCATGTTTGAGTGTAAATGCAGTTTTCAATAAATTCCCTACTCAAAAGTTTTTGTCTCTTGCGCCGATTTCTTCTTTTAGCATTGTGAAGCTCTACTTAGAACCTTCTTAAGATCCAATAGTGCAAAATGCAAATTCATGCAATTTTTTAACTGGTCTTAAGATTTTGATCAGGAGTGTATAAACATTGTCTATAATGGAGTATTATCTTAATCCTATGGTAATTCAATATGCACTAATTGCTTAATTGTTAAATGACTTTTTGCTGTATAGAGAATTGAGTTGTGTTTGCGTGTGTTTGAGGTTCAGATGTGTTGAAATGTTAATGTGTTTGCATTTGGCTGAGTAAAAAGTGTATGTCGAGGGTTGAATGTGTCCATGTAGAAATCACTAACCTGAGTTATCTAGTTTAGGAGTCTGGGAAACTGGAACAGACTGAAACAGACAGAAGACGGATAAATAACAAAGTGGTGAAGATAAGTAAGAAGAGAATTGTTGGCCATGAATTCTGTTATTCTGCTTTCATGGATCAAGAGTTAAAAGAGATAAAACATTTAATTTATCTGCAATACAGAATTAAAAAACAAAACAAAGCATACTAACCACATCTTTATTGTTTTATAACTCTGTTATAAATTAAGTTAGGGCAGTGTGAAATGTAAATAAAGCCACAATGCCATAAATCCTAAATGAGACCTTCTATTGTCTGCTTTAACTTTAAATTGATCCATAATATACTAAATGAATATCATGTTGTACTGCAGAAGACTATAAACTAGCAACAAGAATCATAAACATATTGAGAAAATCTTTACCAAGGTAATAAACTGGGCCATTTCCTCATAGACGTAGGTAAAAATTGACTTTTTGCAACTAGTGGAGTTTCTCTCTGCAAACCATCATTGGGAATGCAGGCTTCTGGCATTTACACATCACTGCATTGGCTCAGGAGGACTTCTGTAAGTGAGTTTATCAAGTATAAACAGGAAAACATTTAGCTTCCAAAATGGCAATAGTTCTCCACTTTTTGCAAACCCAGAGGTTCATTAATGAAGACCCTCTTTGTTTGCAAAAAGAGACACCCCAGCTTTTTTTATTTGGAAAAATGAAGAATCATTTAAAGCTGGGGGCAGGAGTGTTGCTTGTCGTCGTTACAAAGGAAAAACCAAAACAACAGATGGACTGTGTAGTGTCTGTAACCCGGATTCTGTCACTCTAATCCTGTCCTCACTGCAAGAATGTCCACACTATATAGTGGATCTGACTTGACAAATGACCGTTCGGATTTGAACCTGGCTGATCTGGGGATAGCAAAGTGGCTGAATGAGTGTTGCGTAACAAAGTAGCTAAATAGGTGTCTCACAGTGGAGCAGCTCAGGATCACCTTGGATGCCTTGGAGGATTATGACAAGATGGCAGTCAAGATTAACTCGCTCATGAGTCTGTATTCATCAGTTAAGTGTAATTTTGATGTTAACCACGCCGTTGGAAACCTTCATGTAAATTTAAAATATATAACTGGAATGGGCGTGGTTGCACAGTGCACCAGCAGTAATGAAGGGAATAACTCGTATGAGGTGTGCTGTTGGAATGGGGGTTGCCAGAAGATGGGGGACCTAGTCAGCTGCCGGGAGCCTTAGAGGGGTGATGGGGTGGCGTCCATCAGCTGATTTAGTAGAAGGGGCTTCAGCTGACAGGATTAGAAATGGGGTGGGGGTTGGTTGTTGGTGTCTAGGCTGAATCAGTCAGCTGCTGTCACGTTGTTAGTCAGCCTTAAAAAAGCAGGTCAGTGATAGGATTACTAAATCAAGCCTTGTTACTTACATCCCATCTCCCTCTGTAGGCTACCTACACCTCTGCATATTTGTGTCTCTTTTAATTTTTTATAGCAGCTGATGCCTTTCCACCCTCTTCTCCTCCTTAACCCTCTTCTTGAACATCCTGCTCCCTCAGTAATTTTATTCTTTGCCCTTTAATCCCCCCAGCCACCCACCCAGCCACACCCAGACAGCCATTTTTATTCCTTTCGCCTCCTTCTATCAAAACCACACTTAGGATCCCATGCCTGACCAAGGTCAAAGACAGTATGTCAGGGTTTTCTAATTTAGGTCAGGTCAGAGGTCTTGCTGTGTGCAAGGGATTGGGCTGTAAATTAGTTGATTAGGAATCCCCGATTACATACCTCTAATCTGTTTCAGGATGCCAGTCTCAAGCTTAGCTGTTGCGGCAGCTGCTGAGAACGAGCTTGCATGAGGTCTAGAAGTTCAGGGCGAGATAAAGGTTGAGGTATTCTTAGAGAAATTATCATAAAACAAAATGGCATGACTTAGAATATGAACTTTGCAATGTTTATTAAGATAGGATTGCTTTGTTTTGACTGGATGAGACCCGCTGTGATTATGTTTAGCCTTATTGCTTTGCTTGTAGTAAATATCTAATCAACACTTGCACAGCCTCAGTCTCAGCATGGGTCACAGAGGTAATGTGGCAACATTGTTGGCTCGCTTTCAGTAGCTTAATGAAATTGTTAGTGTTTGCTTGCAATTAGTACTGTGAAATTGACTTTGGTATTGAGTTGTTCTCCATGGAACAGCATCACAGCAGCCCAACATTTATCTTCCTTCACAGTCAGTCATGCCTGGTCAGCCCTTGTTGATTCTACCCGGAATCAATACAATCCCAGGGCTGACGCTGCAGAACGGGAGCCAGACAAGGATTGATTGTTTTGTAATGGGATCAGAACCAGCCTTGTTGCAGAGCATTCAAGGTTACAGCTCTCACCCAAGGCTATGATCTGACCAAATCAGCAGGTGCTTGAGACGTTCTATCATGATCAGTATTTAGAGTTCGTTTTTTTCTTTTTTTAAAATATAAGATTCAAACGTAATCAAAACCTGCTTAACCTGAATTCCAGGTCAGGTAGGTAATAGTCAATTAAATACAAAGTTTTACTGCAGGGCCTGTTAATGTCTGATTGGATAATCAATGAAAAAAAAAGGTGTCACGATCTTGATGACAAGAGAGGCATGAGGGTAAGACCATGCCCTTGAAATTGAGCTGTGACAGAGGTCATGAGCAAATGAAATGGCAGCCAGACAGAAGAGGCCAGCTGAATCAGCACGCTTTACAACCAGTAGGATGTGAGGTCAAAGGTCAAGACCTTATCCAGTGGACCTGTCCTGTCCAGACAGCCATAAACTGTGTCCTTCAATAGCAGAAAGTGGAACCAGGCAGGAGTGAAGCAGCAGTCAGTATTCTTTTTAGATTCTCAGGTGTTTGACCTACAATTTGGATATTAATAGAGTTGTAAATGAAAACCACAACACACATTTTTGAACATATCTCAACAATTTATGCTGTAATTATGACTAAATTTCACATACATGTGTAATAGAAAAAGATTTTTTGTGATACAGAGATTCTAAGCATTGTGGTGTGTGTGTGTGTGTGTGTGTGTGGTAGGGATGTCACAATACCAGAAATTTAGAATTAAGTACTGGTGTGAAGGAGTGGTGGCCTAAAGGAGAAGAAGAGGGTTCATCACTGAGAGCTGTGGGAGGAAACTGGAGAAAACCCACACAAACTCCAGACAGAAAGGCCTGGGGTCAAGGTGGATTTGAATCCAGACCTTCGCACTGTGAGGCAACAGTACTAAGCACCACCATGCTTCCCTGCTGAACATATTTCATTTCACAACGGCAGTGCCATCCTTCTCAGACAAAATGGTAACTTGTATTTCAGGACAACAATGCAAAGTTCTTGACTCTTACTGCCATTCTTATCAACAAATTGGGGCGGCGCTGTCACGGCAACTTCAGTGGTCACCATCTGGGCTTGTGGGTGTCCTTCAGCATGTGAGGATAGACTACAACAAAAAAGTGACATCAGTATTTTGGTGTCAAAAGGTATCATAATGTATCAATTTGATTAATGAGCACTCTGGTTGATGTCATACGCTGGGTTTTTTCTTCTTTAATGCAAATGAGTAAACTTTTTATCTGATAACTCCATCATGATGAGGAATGACTGATGAGGAACAGACTGAGGAGGAATCATGATGAAATGACTCTAGTCACAAATACCAAAGAGTCAAATGTGAAGCTGTCTTTCCGACAGTTTCTTGGCCAAAATTGGGTCATGCATGCAGACAGCGATCTCACACACAGCAGCAAATCCACGACAGAATGACTGAAAAAGAAAAGAATCCAGGTGTTGCAGTGGCCCAAGTCAAAGTCCAGACCTCAGCCTGCCTGTAACGCTGCGGCAGGACCTTAAGAGGGCTGTGCATGAAGAAATGCCCACAGACCTCAATGTACTAAAAACAAAGCTGTAAAGAAGAGTGTGCCAAACGTCTTCCACAACTAAGAGAGCAACTGAAGAAGTCATACAGAAAACAATTACTTAGGTTATTGCTGCTAAAATTCAACCGTTTTTCACAGTTCTGTGTGGAGTCTTATGAAAACTTTCTTTTTGCATTAATGTTTTGTTCCACCCCTACTCAACACCAACAGAAGGGGAGATTGTGTCAAATTGAGGACACTTTGGCGCCCTAACCTAAAATTGTGGTGATCGCACAGGTCGCCTGTGCTGCGTTTTTAAAATTTGTAGGTTTCTCGTGTCTTCTCAGTCCCCCAGTTGCGAGTTTTCCAAAGGCATGCAACTAGAAGACAGTAATTCTTATTTGGTTATGAAATGGTTATGTGAATAAAGCACACTTTAACGTGGTTGTTCTCTTGTCACCAACAACTGGAGGCATTTGGTTGCTTTTTATGAGTATTTGTTGTCCTTTAAGAGAAGAACCTAAAGTGTGTAATGAATAAAATGCTCTTAAAATGTCTTTAACTATTTGTAACTTGGCAAGATTTTAAGAATTTGTCGTAAATAAGTTGGAGTTTCTCTACAAGTGACGACAGACTGATGTGTGGGAAACACACGACCTAAACACCCGAATACAAACTCAACTCTGAGACGCTACACTTATAATACAGACCAGTCACTGACTCTCAGTCTTACATTACATTACCCTCTCTTCTTAGCTCACATTTAACATGTCTTGTCCTAAACAGGGCTGCTAAAATATTTAAATAAAAAGTTACAGGGCAGTTTTTCTTTGGGTTTTTTTCCTGCATTGGGGCTTTGCCCTTCAGGTCTTAGTTTAGGTCACTAATTCAGTGTTGAGAGTAAAACTTTCTTCAGAAACACAAAGACAGGGAACAAGAACAAGAAGGGCGGTCAAAGATAAAAAAAATTTAAAAAAGCAGCAGGCGAGGAAAAGAGAGGAGAGGCAGAAACAGACGCTCCTGTAGATGGGAGTATGAGCATTTTTATGGTGGCATGAGTGGAGAAATCAATAAAAGAGGTGAAAAAAGCCTCTCAGTTTTAAGAGGCCTATCGCTGCAGCAATTAAAGGGGCCTTCAAAGAGTTGCTCTAATCAGCGGTTAAATAAAGATAGAACCAGGCGGCGCTTTGGATGGCCCCGCTCCTGTAATCTAACACCTACTGCCCTGAACTCAGAGGCCCCTTGAACTCAATGTGTGTGCATGTGTGCTCATGGCTGTGAATACACATTCTTGTGTGTTTATGTGTCTTTTCTCCACTCACACACACGGTGCGCTCAAACGTGTTTCTGACAGCTCTGTGAACTCTTAAAAGGCCGATTAATCCAAATACGCTTCCGTCCTGCATCAGTTTCTGACGGTCTGTCGTGTCTGACCTCTGCCTAAACCAAAGTGAAACAAAGCAGATATCTATGCTCAGCTTATATATTGCAGTTACAGTCTACCCTCTGTACCCATGACCCTTCCGCTTACCTGTCGTCTTATCTGCTGCACCATAGACTCATTCTTCATGTGTGTATGTTCTCACTGTGATAAGGTGCTGACCGGTGAGTCAATACTCCAGCCTTGAGTCTGTCTTTGCAAGCCTCTCCCTGCTTAAAGAGGCACCATGTGTGGACGGAGCAGATTCCAGGTGGAGCAAAGGGTTTGCTTTAGGCACACAGAGGCCCAGACAGATTGTTGAAAAAGGCTTTTACACAATGTCATTTGATGTCATTCCACAAGCCTTAAGGTTTACAGAGTGGGCTGCTTTATTTTGAGTTTCCTTTCTGAAGTCGTGTTTATGAACTTTCGTGTGTTTTATGCTGATGAGGGCAGACGTACATATAGCATTGGTTTTCAATAGTCATTTTCAGATTGTCATTATAACCTGGTTTGCTATGCATCGTGGTGAGAAATGAATTATTGACTCTCCTCACAGCCCTTGCACTTATTGATAGTCAGTTTTCTGTCTCCAGTCTAGTCTCTATAATAGGCTGAATCTTATTCTCTAGGGGAAGGAAATAGAATTCCACTAATGCTGTAAGAGTGCACCACTTATTTAGAATTACATTCTGATTACATTTTCACGCTTGTGCATTGTTCAATATTTATGGTGCATGTTATGATGCACATTGTTCTTCTATCTGGGGACATGGCATCCACATTACCGACAGTGCAACTTGACCCAGTGGTTCAGGTTATGCTTTAGGTGTGCCAGTTGTGACTAATGTGCCCTCAAGCTACTAGCTTTATTCTACAATCACACTAGGGAGAACAGTGGCTGGAGACCCCTTGGCACAATCAAAATTGTCACGACTGTGTGCAGTGAACTTGTTGCCTTTGAAGACGGTGAACAGGTCTGCAACCACTCACGGTCAGTTGTGCCTGAATGAAGTCAAGTTACAATTACAAACAGTCTGGTTGTGATAGTATGGCAATTGACTGTCATAAATCAGCGAAAATTGCAAATCTGTTGCTAACTGTCACAAGTTTGTTGCCGTCTACAAATACAGAAAAAGCAAAAATTCACATTAACTACTTTCATTCAGAGTCCAGCCAGAACCTCAGAGATTTGAAACCAAAAATTCTGAAATTCCTCCACATAGTGTAGTTTCTGCAGGACGGTGCGATAACTGCAAAATGGCATAGGTGCTTGGCAACCTTGCGTTTATATATAGGACCATAACCAGACTACAATAACAGATAATATTTTTTAAATTTTAGTTTTATAAATGCAAATGTAGATTGGATGAAGAATTCATCGTTATTCAAACTGATAAAATGCGCTGGAACCCCAGGCCTGACACACGTATCAAAATCCGTCCTGCTCTGATCTGTAGCTGTGTGTTCTTCTAATACTTAACTCTGCCTTTCTTATGTTCCCCAAATCCTTCTTCCCTCCTTCCTATTAACCCCGTCACCTTACAGCTTGAAGCACATCCCCGTGGTTAAGTCGGCATTATGGGGAGCCTCATTAGGACAGCATTAGTGTCAGAGATGGACACAACAATATAGCTCCACAGCTGGATCAGGGAAGTCAGAGAAGACCTCAAGCCATATTTTTAATCTTCTTTTTGGCCTTTCGGTCTCATCATGCTATTGTTTAGGGATGCCTCAGCTCTGACACTGGAGGTCAGAGGTCACTCATCCACAGGAACCATCGCACTCCTTCTCCCCAATGCACTGTCACTATGATTCACCACTCACACGAGCCCCTGTCTCTCGGCCTAGACACAGCCGTCACTCACACTGTTGTGAATATGCACAAATGCGCTTGCAGGCAGACGCATACTTTTATCACTGGCATCGCTTCATAGGCTGTTTTCCAAGAAACCACAGCCCAGGAGATGACACTGAAAAAAACCTCAAACAGTATTAGTTCCTGGAGCTTGAAAAAAGGCAACTGTTTCGCCTTTCATCCACGAGGCTTCTTCAGTTCTAAAATCAAATGGTGGAGCGTCCCAGGTATTTAAATCCCAGTGGGGGTTGTCCCCTTGGAGGTGGTCGGTGACTGTGTAAAAGCCACCCCTCAATTCTTTATATTTTGCATCCAAGGAGTCAGACTTCCTTGTAATGTTTTTAAAGTGATGTTGAGACGTTGTTTTTCAGGCTTTTTGAAGGTTTTTCAAAGTCTTTCTTTGGACATTGACAGCTTTTTCACCCGTTTTCAGTCCAGTCCAGTCCAATTTTAAATTATATCATTAGACAATTTGTTACTAGCAGCTTGTCGCAAAATGACAACATTTGTTCCAATTTCTTAAGTTGAATCTATGAAAAATGCCGAAGATAACACAGTTTGACAAGCCCAAAATTGTATTTGTGCACCAAAAGATAGCTCCCGAAGAGCTATTACCTGAAAATATAGCGTATCTCAGCAAAGTGTGCAGTGTGCCCTTAAAGATTTTTGTGGAAACTGGACAAGTGAAGGACAAAAGAAGAAGAAAAAAATCCAGCAAAGACCTGACACAGGACCTGAGAGATGCATCTGACCCTTTAGTTGACCTCTCTACTGTTCACTGAAGTCTCATCAGAAATGTTCTCAGTGGACGAGTGGAAACCATTCTCTAAGAAGGGAAACAGGGCGAAAGTTTCAGTGGCAACAGGTCTGATGGAGTGATTAATGCAAGTTTGAAATGTGCAATTGTCATCAAAGTATAATACAGAGGAAGTCAAAAGAGAAGTAGAGTGAGTGTCTACAGCGATCCGTAAAACACAGTGGAGTTTCTGTCATGTTCGGGGCTGCACTTCAGCCACTGGTGTTGGGAATCTTGTCAAAATTGATGGAATTATCAATGCATAAAAGTACCATCGGATTCAATAATTTGCTGCAATTATTTCTCATTTTCCTAGAAAAATGTAAAGAAATGCTGAATGTCAGAGCAGTTATTTTATTTGAATATCAGTCATATAGGATGATATTGGTGCCAGAATTTTTGTGCCCAGTATTTAGGGATGTAGAAGACAACAGTAACACAGATATTAAACATTCTTGTTGATTATTGTTTTTGATATGTCAGAGTGTGGAAGTTATTGGATTTGTTTTCTCAGTTAATATTGATAACTCTCGCTCAGGTTGCTTTTTTTGTGCCGTGAAATCGTAACTTTCACACAATGAGGCAGGTGTTTATCTGAAGATCTTTCAATCTGCCAAAACGTAAAGCTGACAATTACTTTTGCTTTCATTTTTAAAAAAAAATCTTATACAAGTATTAGATATGATTTGGACTTAAGTTAAAAGCAAACTATATAACAGAGCATGAAGGCCAAATTCAGATTTCCATGCTGGCATCTTTTCCATGTGATGCAAACCGAGTGTCATGCTCACAGATAGAAACTTTGCAGCCTTGGCCCTGTGACCCAGATAGCACCACTTAGAAAACCACTACCCACATTCCCATCGTGAGCAAATGGCTCCCTCTCCTAATCATTAACACACAAATGGACTGTGTTCTTGTGTGTTTGTGTGTGTGTGTGTGTGTGTGTGTTGAAATGTGTGAGTACTTTGTGCTTGACATAAAGCTATTATAGACACAAAAACATGAGACCCACTTAGCACTTTGGTTTAAATATAGAAGCACAAGATACTTGCAGTAGTGCTCGCAGTCTTTACCTCTGTCTCTCTCATTCTGAATTTGTGTGTATCAGTGTTTACTTGCGTACTTAGGAGCGGATGTTTAAATGGGTGTGTTTTTCTCTGTCAATGGGAAATGTCAGTTGACCTCTTCTTGCAAAAGTGCGATAAGTTTTATGATACAATAAGAAGTGTTTGATCTATGCAACAGTGGGTGTGAGTCTTTGTGTGTGTGTGTGTGTGTGTGTGTGTGTGTGTGTGTGGACAGAGAGAGATTAGAGGTGTGCTTCCAAGAGTGCTCCCTCTCTCTGTTTATATTTCCTAAAAATGATCACAACATGGAAGGATCTTTATGAAGACTTGCTCTGTGATTTTTCTGGCTCCTTAAGGCTGTTCAGTCTGAAAAAAGAGTGAAAGAGAAAAAGAGAACGGGAATGAAAAGAGGAAACAGGGCAAGTAATGAGATGAAAAGCCAGCAAAGGCCTGGCTCAACAGTATCAGGTGTTCAGGTGTGTACACGCAGAGATCAGAGGTGAAAAGGTGTGTGTGTGTGTGTGTGTGTCTGCGGGACTGAGTGCAAGAGGGTCTCCTGCGTGGTTGCAGAAGTGATTGGTTTCGCCTCTGTCAGGTGACAAGTGCCTATAGGCAACAGGTGGGGGTCAAAAGTTCAGAGCACAGGGCCCCAGGGTCTCATCTGGGACAGAGAAAAGGATGCAACAATGCAGATCATCATAACGCATGCATGCACAGACCTAAACAGGGATCCTACAACAATAATAGAGCAATTACATTTACTAACCTGAACACACACACACACACACACACACACAGTAAAATAAAAAATACATTAAAATCATTGTGTGAGTAAGTAGAACAATAATATTAAATAAGTAACTCTCAGTAGCTCTCTCTAGATAACCCTGGCTTGCAGTCCTAATGATTGTTAGTTGTAGCCTTTTCATGTACTCTATTAAAATAAATGTATACAGATATATTGTATAAAATGCAATAATGATTAGTTCTATAATTACTGAAGAATGAAATATATAGTATTAGTTAATTGTATTAGTTGGTGGTTACAGATGTTAAATACAGTTTGTCAAAGTAAGCTGTGGTGACAGGGATACAGATAGTACACATCACAAGTCTTTATTTCTTATTTTCCTCTTCTTCAACTATTAGTTTTTGCCCACATACCAAAGAAAGGGAGAAGCAGGGAGTGGTGATGTTGGCCTGATTATAAGAATGAATGAATAACTTCCTGCTGCTCATAGAGAGAGAGTGGGTACGCAAGTGCATTTGTTATCTAGCTTGGGTGTTTTATCAGGATCAAACAGCAGCTTGGGCATTAGCTCCAGAGGACTCCGCTCTTTTATCTGGCAGGGATAATAATTCTATTCATGAAGAAAGCAGGAGCAGCAGAGGCAGGCTATGTTCAAGGAGAAACCGTTAAAGCAGGGGATTTGGTGATGGGAATTCACCCACATAAGTCTCACGCAACACACCTAAAACATTCAGACGCAAGCTGAGCCTCTTCCCCTGCTCAACAGAACCTTTGCAACCATCACTGGAAGCGAGAACCTGTCTATCAAAGGTTTGTGTGCATGGAAGTTGAACAATTACTCTACAGTCCCAAGCTTTCTTTCCATCAGGCACTGCCCCTTTTCAGACATCCCAAACCTGTGGAAATTTTCCATTCTGCACTATTTTAGGGAATAGATGCATACATGTTCCAAACTGACATCCAAAGAAACAGCACAATGAATTTGCTTATTCTCATTTAAAAGACACTTCCATGTGTTTGTGCCCCACAGTAAGAGTAGTTACGAACGAGGAGAAACTGGAGCATATATGGTGCAAATGTTCGTTCAGACTGTGAAAAAAAAAAAAGTTAAAAAAAAAAATAGCAACAGTTTATTAGTTTATTAGCAAGACTTTGCAGCAGACTATATCTTACTATTACTTGTGAGACAATCAAAGTCTTTTTTTTTCCAGATCATATGAGCATATAGTGCATCATTTTGTGAGTTTTACGGGATGCTTTTAGGCGCACTTTGAACAAAACCAAATGTAAGAGCCTCATCTCTTCTCTCACAGGTCTACTAGTCTCTGGTATTCAGCTGTTTTAGGGGACTTCCGCTGAGGGTGGCCCCACTCTAGACCTAAGTCAGCTCAAAGATCATCTTGAAACAGACAAAGCAGATTAGCATAATCCACCTACATCAACTCTCTGGATGGCAGCCAGATGTACGCATACAGTACACCTATGCATATGCTTTGTTCCTCCCCTCCCCCTCCTCCTCTCAGCTCATACAAGAAAATCTCTGACACGATAATTACAAGAGTTGCCTTCTTACTTATAAAGCAAACTATAAATAATATCTTTCTCTTTTACTAGATGAACACACCCGCGTACACACCTGATCATCGCTTACCAGCAAGGGCAGGCACAGGATTCAGAAACACACCCAGCAATTTGGTAATATTGCCCCAATTCAGGGTCGAGTGCAATGGGAGATGTACCCACGGTGTAAATTTTCATTGCATATTAAATCATTGCCTTCCCACCCTGACAGTGTCTTTGAACTGTCAGAGAGCATGCATTTTTTTGTCAGATATATGGATTTCATGCCCAACCCCCTTAATTTTAGCACAACACAATGTAGACTGAGGGACAGGGAGGAGGGAGGTGGGAAGCAGGGCTCTGTCGTTTGATGTATTCTTACCCTATCCAAAGTAAAATATCCTTCTAGCTTTGATGTGTTACCTTAAAAAGCCCCCCACCCCCCACACTCCGGTTCCCTTGTGGGAAGCTATAGGTGGTCATGTGTACACAAATGCTAGGTTCCTGGCCAGGTACAGTAGATGAGGCTAACGATCTGTGTTTCTACGCATGTGTGTGTTGTTTATGTGCATGCACGAACCTTGTGGGTTTGCATGCAGCTATGGATGTTGTGCTGCTTGCCAGCATCTCTTCATTTTAGCTGTGGTACTGCCGGGATCCGACAGACTTTGGGAGATTTAATCGCCCTGGGAGTTTGAGTGAGCAAGAGGAAATACCCTTAACAAGCAGAGTCAGAGTGTGATTAGCGTTCATTTTTTCCTTAAGTCTGTTAGTTTATGTGTGCGCCGGCCTGTTCTGGTGACTCACATCCCTCAAGTAATGACACATTATCCCTCAACACACACGGTAAGCTCCCGCTACTTTACAGGCATGATCAAAAGCAGTAGTCATACACGTTTCATCACTCTTAACCACAAACTAATTCCAATCTATGCTTTTATGACAAACCCCCAAACTTTAAATCCAAGTTGTTGCTTTTAAGATAAATCCTGCTGCTGTGTCAGAACTGGTGCCTTCATTTATGTTGAACCCCCCCCCCACAAATGTCAAAGTCTCAATCCTGGCTTTTCATGACAAATCTGAAAGTTTAATTTGCAACACTCTTGCATTTTTGCTAAACTTTTAAGTCCCGCAGTTTTGTTTATGATGAACTCATAACCTTAACCAGTCGAGCTGACTTAGTGCTGGTCCAAGTTTGGTTCGGTAGTAATATGGTTCCCCACTGCCCTCCCCAGTTGGACACTAACGAGACGCCGCACACTGACCTCTCCAACAGCTCAAATTAGATGTAAATTGTGCCTGATTTTTACGGGGGTCCCTAACGCGATCCAGATCCCCTGCCATCGCAGCCAGCGGGTCAACGCCGTGAGAACGTCTCGCTCCCTAACGACATTTGGAGTGGTCGATGAGAGGGGTCGTGGGTAATGGTGACCTCACTGGCCTACACTTCACTTCCTTCTAATTAGAGCGCTGGGCCAGATCAAAGGAGCCAACCGCATCGCAGCGGGAGGGCTACTGAAGAAGGAGGGCGGGTAGTAAAGACGA
>JAMQGT020008721.1:0-46870 GCA_024447675.2 Pterophyllum scalare | reverse complement strand
CACATTAATTATCCAGAGATGGTATGGTAATGGGGCCATTTGCTATGCAAAGCGCAGACTGTCCCCAGCCACAATCAATATCCACTGCTTTCTAATATGCCTTCCACTTGGCTGCCTCCACTCCCTGCAAGAGGAGTGTGGTGGGCACGAGCATCATGTCTGTGTACACGTGCGTTCATGCGTATGGAAATGGAGAATAATTTCCAACATACTGTTCAAACATTAGCAGTCAGTGTAATAAAAAGCCATTAAAAGAAGCCGTGGTGTACATTCAGGTCCTGTTCTTTGTCAACATGAAATTTCCCTGGTGCCAGAGAGAAGAGCCAGACATGACAGAGCAATATGTGCCATATTCATAGGCCCCCTTTAATGTGACATAGATGGACGACAGCCACGAAAGATAACGAGGGGTTTTTGTTCTGATGAATGAGATATGAGATTTGGTTTGGTGACTCATTAGTAAATGAATGAGTAGGTGTTCCTTTATGCCCCCTCTCCATTTTGTCTTTGCTCCATCCATCCATCCATCCATCCATTTTCTACCAGAACTCAGTTTCTTCCAGGGGAATATCCAAATATTCCTGAGCCAGCCTAGAGACAAAATCTCTGCATAATCTGTGTTAATCAAAACGGTCTGGTTTTTTGTTCAAAAAATATTGCATCAATACAATACAAGAAGGGTAACTACTTGTTTAGGTCCTTTTGTTTTTTTGTTTGTTTGTTTTTGTACATAAACATCCTTTAATCTCTGAACATGTGACTTGTTTGGGTGAGGGCTTGGAATTGTTTTAGACACAGTAGCAATCCAGTTCTTCCAGGTGGGATATCAGGACATTCACTAGCCAGCCTAGAGACTCTTGGGGGCTCCTCCTGGTTGGAGATGTTTCTTCCAGGAGGGAAAACTGGCCAAAGGTCCTGTTCAAATTTTTGTGCAAAAACAGCCAAATAGGTTCAAACCATTTAAATATCAGATGATGTGAACAAGTCCATTTGTTTCAGTGTAGTTATATTTTTAACTCGAATATCCACTAATTCAGGGTTTGGGTTGAGTTCTGGCATTTTTTCTGAACACAGAAGTTCTTACAAAATCTCAGTCTCAATCAATTAATCTCAAAGTCTCTTTCATGTTGGCATTATAGTTCATCCGTTGAAAGATTTTTCATTTGAAAAATGAAAAATAACAATCTGCAAAATGAAATGGTTAGATTATATAGAATGGGCAATGGACATCTTGAGCATGCTTTGCTGTTCTTCCATACATAAAACAGGAAGTATTGAAACAACTATGAAGGTTGTATAGTTTCTGCTGACCAGAATCCAAAGTATTGCCAAATTGGACCTGAGTGGAAACCACTCTCTCTGGAGCAGAGCTGGGTTATGAATTCTCTGCAATCATTAGCACACAGTTGTTGTTGAATTATTACAAGTCTAAAATTAACCCTCGCCAGGCCTAAACTGGAAATGTGTTTTTTTAAGATGTTTTTGAATGCTAATGTATGTTACAAGCCTACTCTTACAGCCTGAAAGACTTAGTCCAACTGAGGAAGATTAAAAAGAAGCAAAAACAGCCAGATAAATGTTCGGACTTTGGACCATTTATCTTCAGTTATTCAGCTGATATATGTTCACTTGTAGGAACCCATTCACCGCTCTCTGCACCAGCAGCATTGTTTCTGAATCCTGCAGCTACACCAGACAGTTGCTCTGACGTTACCATACAGTTTGCACTGTTCCAAGTGGATAATGTTCTATTAACCCCCCACTAGCTCTAGGTCCAACAACTTTTCTGGTGTAAACCCAACATGCATTTGATGACTCTCAGGAGACAGGCAGCCGCTGGTAGCACTGTTATTTCCCCACAATTTTCACAATCAAAACTCTATTTTCTATGGTGAATGGTAAATGCACTGGTATTCATGTAGAGTTTTCTGCTCTCACTGAGCACTCAAAGTGCTTTTACACAGCAAGCCACATGGATGCATTGGAGGCAATTTGGGGTTCTGTATCTGGACACTTGGTGTCAGGACTGAGATGAATCAGCCGACTTTCTGATTACTGGAAGACCTTTTCTGCTTCTTGGGCCACAGCTGCCCCCACAAATTATATAACTGTGCTTAAAATCTTCTTTTACTTCCCTAAATCCTAGTCCTAAATCCTATCTCTAAGGCTGTGCTCAGACACCTTTCAGAGGAAGCTCATTTCAATTGTGCCCTCAATTTTATTTTTCCAGGCATTACCAACATCTCCTGGTTACAGGTGAGGCTAGGAATGTAGCTGGACCAATAAATCGAAAGCTCACCTTCACGCTCAGCTCTCTCTTTAACACAACAAACAGGTAGCAATCTGTCTACGCTTCCCCAGACTGTGTGCAGTCATAAACAACACCCCAACCTTCTCTTACTCTGCATCTTAGGGGTTTATTCTGGTTCATCGCTGTGCTTTAGTTGGAGCTTCTGAGTTACACGGGCTTTTGCAAATTTAATCAGTGGTCTGTCTTTTTGTGCTGTGAGATAATTATCCCTCCTCAGCCTACTCACCTAAAACATGCTCCTGGTAAAGGTTTCTGTCAATCCAGCTGCTCCAAATTCATCCTACAATCTGATGCAGCTCTGAAACTCTGCTGTGAAAATGCATGAACTTGTTTTCACTTTCAAATATCACATATTTACTGTAAGAAAGCTTGAATTTGTATGTGGGGGTCAGAGTATATTAAAGCTGGATGGTTGCATTTTCAGAAAAAGTGCCAGTTGGCACAACTTAACATCACTGCTTTTTGGTGGTAACCATATCTGCTCTGAGTTTGGAAGAAATAGGAGATGCAGGTTTTGGAAAGGGAAATACAATCTCCTCCGGTGTGTGTGTGTGTATGTGTGTGTGTGTGTATGTGTGTGTGTATACACCCTGCTGTGTACAGTTATCTGTTGGTTATAATGAAGAAAAGTTTGATACAGTCTTAAAAGAATCTAAATACTTATTTGTTGAAGGCCAAACATGCAAAAGTTGTAGTATTACACAAATCCTTCAGATTTCATAGCAGTAAACAAACTTCATCAAAATATCTGCCAGCAAGATTGTTTATCTTGACTCTTCATATAAATAATAGCCTATAAATAAAATTCAGTCCACTTCAAAAGGTTTCTTTCAGTAACACAATGTAACACAATGTTTATCTTTGACAAGCAAGCATTATTTTCTAACTCTTTCAATTATAAAACAAACTTTGTTTTTGTGGATTTTAGAATGATTTTCTTGCCTCAAAATAGTAAAAAAAAAGTCACCATATTCTTACTATTTTTGGACAGAAAACAGGAAAAAATTTAGAAAGATTTATTTTTGAAACTTCCTAAAATTAAAAATGAACAGTTTTTCTTGATTTGCGTGAAGGGTTAGGGTTTATTGTTATTTTTTCTTTTAATGGAACATTTTTATCATTTTTATTGGCAATTTTTGAAGCGAAAACAGCTTGAAAAAAGGTTAAAACCTAAATGAAAACCACTTGGTACTGGCATTCTAGGGGAAAATGACAAATGTAAAGTCTGAACCACAAAAGCAAAGGTGCGACAATCATGAAGATCATGACGTGCAAAGATCAGCAGAAGATACACACTTCCAGATTTACTTTTGAAAATAAAAAAAATTATTATGAAGCATAGTTTCCAAATGAATAGTAATAAATATGAAATGGTGCTTCAAATTTGCATATCTATTCAGTTTTTGTTTCATATTAAACTTTAATCTTTGAAAGCATTCAGCTGATTTGGACTGTTATAAAGATTATGATCTACAAAAAAATTTGCCGTTACCAACCTGCAAATATTTCCAAATATTTTAGGGACTTCAAGCAGCCAGCATTCTGTGTGACCCCGAGCTCCACTCCAGATACTCCATAGTCACAGAGCTATAACAGCTGATATTTTCACTAAAACATTTGAAAGACATGGCTCAACAACTTTCCTATATAAAGGAAAAATGCCTAAAAGGACCTGAAATTTTATATAATTTCTATTAAGAAGGTCTGAGATGGTCAGTTGGAAAGTTAAATTTTCATGAACTAACATCTTAGCTGCCTGTGGTTGGCTTACAAAGCATGGCTGGAAAACAATGAGCATGACATTGTGGGTAGTCCTTTATTTCAGGCGTGCATTTTAAGCTTTAACCTTTAACCCAGTCAGCTGGCTGGCAGGTAAAGGTGGCAGTTAAGGTGCCAATTATCCCAAAGTTAGTAAAGAATACATGACGTGAAAGCAGAAACCATTTAGCAGAAACACAAGTTCATACACCACTTCATGGAATGAGGCTCAGTAAAAAATAATCAGTCAAAGTGCAGTCCCTGATTCTGGATCTGACTTCTTTGTGACTCCAAGTACAGTTAACGTTACTAAACTAAACGCAAGGAGGAAACCGCTGCTCACTGAAGATTGTTATTCACGGGCAAACATGCAGTTCTTATCTCAAAGGACTTTTTCATTAGTGCCAGCTCTGTTTTCTTGGTTGTCAGTGAAACATTTTCATCAGTTTTCATGGATGGAATGAATACTGTTGTTTCTAAAAAGCACTGCCCAAACATACCTTTATTATGACTTCCAATTCTTGCAAGTTTTTGAGAGAATACAGATCACTAAAAGAAGAATTATAATTAATGTAGCTTTTCTTAAAACATGCAGAGGAAGTGGTGTCCAGTCTCTCCACTGATTCATCCCCAGTTGAGGGCTCATCCTTGGTGAAAATATACTTCTGAATACAGAATCTAAATAGTACAGCTGTTATATTCTGTCATCTATCTGCTGTTCCTGTGCTGGATGTTTATATTAAACGTGACTAAAGTTTCTAATAATGAGCTCAGTGTTTGTACAGTAATCCCTGTGCTGCACACTGCTCTAAACACACAGGTTTTTTTCTACTCTTGGATCTGCATGAAGTCACAGAGATGGGCTAGAAGCCCCACCCAGCTGCTCTTTATAGGGGCAGCCAATCAGGAGAAAGTTGTGTTGGAGTGGGAGGACCTAAAACAGTTCATTTCAGATGGAGGACTCGTTTGAACTGTGATTCAAAGCTGCTTTGCCAATGTCCAAAGTGGAGTTGTAAAATGCGGTTACTTGCCATCTGGGTGCTAATTACCTCCATGCCTTCCCCTCACAGATGCTTCACGTGTAGACAAGAAGGAGAGCCGGTGTCCGACGCCGGGCTGCGACGGCACGGGTCACGTGACGGGCTTATACCCGCATCATCGGAGCCTGTCGGGCTGCCCGCACAAAGACCGGGTGCCGCCTGAAAGTAAGCACTCAGCAGCCAAACACCAGTTCAGTGCATTCACCCTGCCTGTGATGGTGTTTGAAGTTCAGGAGTCAGCATGCTACCCGTGATCACTGCTGCGTGTGTGTTGTGGTGTGACTGTGTCTGATACCTCAGGGGTCACATGGGTCGCAGTTGCACTTCTTTTGTGACCTTCTTTAGCACGGGGCCATGGTTTTGCTTGCTGATTGCCTGCCTAATGTGCCGTGGTGATGAGGTGGGAAATGAGGCTTTGATAATGTGCTAATAGCTGCAATGCAGCGATTGGTGATGTTCTAGTCAGCTGCATTGACTGACAGCGATCGAGAACATCCTCTGTTGCTGGATGTGGTTTGCATGTTTCTACACAGCATGGTTCATCAGTGTATATGTGACTGAAAGAAAAGGTCCTTCATTTATTTGTGTACCTTTTTAATTCTTAATTGAGTCCTTCAGTTCCCTGAAAGTCTGAAATGCTCACAGACCTTGGTAACACAGACCTTGGAGCATGCTGCAGTCGTCCACACCATAAACCCTGTTCATTTATTTGTATTCCTTGCTCAATTAAGTTCCGCTGGATAGAAAAGCAGTGTCATATCTCCGAGCCACAGATCAAGTGAAGTGGCAATAAACATTAGCCTTGAATGAATAGTGACGTTTCCCTTTAGAGAACTCACCCCGCTATTTAGTCTCACTCACCTTGTGCAAACTTCTCAATAAAAGCCCCCCTTGCACGTTTCATTAAACGCAGCGTGAAAATCAAGTCATGATCTGCCGTGACCTGGACGGCAATCAAAATAAAAGAGGAGAAATTAGTTACCATTAAAGGCAGGCTTGTAAAGACCAGCAGTGTCACAGATGGTCCGCGGAGTGCTGCCTGCACAAGGTCTCCAACCGGAGATGCAATCGTCTCTCAGAAATGTGAAGTCACTCGGGGCAGCTGACCTTGAACAGGATCAAAAGCCCCAAAATGGAATTTGGAAAGGTCTTGAATTGATTGTCACTGGAGATTTGGGGAATGATATCTGTGTTCCTTCGTCCTCACTGTGTCAGTCTAACTGTTGGAGAAAATGATACTATGAATGCTGCAATCAGTGAGCCATTCCCTTTCTGTTAATGCCATTATCCAGGAACACAACAGGGGGCGCTCATGAGGGCTAAAACAATTGCTTCCAGACAAAAATCACACATTTTATTTTAGTTTCCATAAATCCAGCATGGATAACGTGTCGGAGCTGAAATGAAAGGATTCTTCTGTCCTTCAGTTTGTCTCACTTTGATTTTGATGTTGGGCTCGAGGACAGGATGTCCTCCCTAAATAATGCCTGTTTCCAACCAGCAGCTGTTAGGAGTGCAGTCAAAGCCCTCAGAAACTTTCATGTGTGTAGAAGAAGCAGCTGGTTGTTGGTCAGAACTGGATGACATTTCTCTCAAACCCATTTATCAAACACACGAAGAACATTTAGAGAAGAAAAATGTTTACCCCATGAACTTTAGTTCAGTTCCTTACAGCTCCGCAGAGCTCGAGCGCACCCCCTTGTAGTTTTTGAGTATCTTTGAGTATTTCTTTGCTGCAGTCCTTCTTCCCCCAACTGTAATGGATACTCATTGTATTAAAATCATTTTGTGAAGTTGTGATGATATTTTAATGAGCTGATTTGATTCATGGACACCAGCTTTCCATTTGTTTCATGTACATCGACACAAAAAAACAGCTGCAACACAATCTGATGTCCGTTTCTGAAATCGTCAGAAAACATAATTTAGCATTCGGATCATGATTCTGACTGTTAAACCTGCCAGACATGACAGACTAAAAAAAAGAAAACATAATTTATTGATTTGTGTTTATTGGCTGCTTCCTGTTGAAAGCACAATATCTTATTTCTACAGGTATGTTTAGATTTGTATACTTCTTTGGATAATTTTGGAAAAGGTTTATGGTTTAGGCTAAATTACTGCATCCAACTTGTGCAGTATTATTAAAAAAGGGACCACACTGAATAAGCAAACAATATCCTTACTTTTAAATAGCACCTCTGTCCTAATTTATACCATTTTGTCACATTTACTTGTTCATATTGAGCCATCTGTATGTATAATATGTAAAAGTGACTTCATTTTCTAAGTAAGGAATAAGTCTGCAATGGCACGAACTTCGAATGAATAATTTAGTTGTTTTTAAATCTGTATTTCAGTAATAAGCTTTTTGCTTCTTAGTTAGGCTTTAGTCACACAGACCTAGTTAGTGACCTGATGGTAACCCCCAGGAGCTTTATCCCTGGACTTGTTGAAACGTGGTTGCTGGCAGTCCACATTTCAAAAGGTGCAGTTTTACCCACAGACAGCCAGCAACATCTAGCAACCAGTCACCAACCAGCTGGGTAATACACATTTTTTCCTAGCAACCGGTGGTTACCAGGGGTCACTGACCAGTCTAGGTCTGTATGATGGAGGTCTGTGACTCCCACTCAGTGTTCATGTTCAGAGGCAGTGTTGTAGTCTTTACTTCCTAAAAAGACAGGAACAAATCGAATACCCACAGCACTGTGAATACAAACATTTCTATTTTTCTGAGCTTTTGACGTTTGCTCATTCGTGTTAAATTACCTGTTTACCCCAAACTGAGGAGTATGGTAGTACTTGCTTGTCTCACTTGTAATTGATTTCTAGTGAGTGATGCAACAAAAACTCAGATCTCCATCTACTGTAAATACAAAAGTAAATTGTAGGCCATTTATTTTAATATTTATTTGCATTTACTATCAAATAAATGTGCTTTTAACTTAAAATTAAGTCGATTGTTCGTGTTGGTAAACTATGTTAAGTTAAAATGAGCTATGCTCTGTAAGTGCGGCACACTCAAAATAAACACGTTTTAAGCTGAAGTTACTTAATTTTTGAGGCAATGACTTTTATTTTTTTTAAGCAAAGCAAACTTTTTTTTTTTATGGCTACAAACAAGCACACTATGCACACTGCTCCCTTCCACAACATATTCTGACAAAGAGAAGCTCTTTGTGTGTCAAGCTCTTTGACAAATCACATCCATCATGAAATTACACATTTCTCTCAGACTGCAACAAATTTCTTCAAGACTCAGCTGGTTTGTTCTCAGCATCTTCATCCAGCTGCCAGGCATGGACAAATACTGCACTGAAGACTGCTGAGCTTGAAAAAGGTGCTTTTGGCAGGAGTACTCTAGCCTGTGACCCTCTGAAGTCCGGTCTCCTCCAGGCCTGAATCAGGGATCTTCATGTAAGGCAGATGTGTGAAACACTGCACCATGGATGCCAAACTCAGATCTAACTCTTTGAGTTAGGTCTGGAGCTTTGAAAAATGTTCTCACCTGTAAAGTGTCTATTGACCAAAATGTTGGAGAAACCCTGAGTTTTGTGTCCTAGTGAAAAATATACAAAGTACAGACATAAACAAGCTCCATTTAATGTACAGTAATTTTACGGGTGTGCTACCTGTGCATCCATGTACACGAACAAATGGATCACATTTCATCAGTATCTCAGCAGCTGCTATGAGAGCGGGCTGTGTAGAAAGGTGTTATCAGCCATGTTATAGGTAATGTATAAGCAGTCATGCAGAGAGACTCCTTTAAAGATAAATACATGCCACACATGTGACTGCCTGCAGGGCAGACTCGGCTACGGGTGAGCCTCTCCCCCTGTTAACACATTTGCTGTACTGAATGGACAATGTATTATTAATGCAGTGGCTTCATTTAATTGGGAAATCACACAGTGCAGCCGCACTCTTCCTTTCCTTGTGAAAAATGACGATTAAATTAGATCTCAGATTCATTAATTCCCGTTCCTGCTTGCCCATTGTAGCTCTGTTCTCGCAGAATATTAAAATATTTCATCAGGGAGCCCTTGTTTTGGTCTTTAAAGTGATTTACCTTTGGTGCACACGATGCTATTGCAGCCACATCCTGCTGCTGTTAATATGTGCGCGCACTGATTCTAGCTTTAATTTCGAAGCATTGCACACGCGTCCTCACAGAGGGCAGGGAAAAACCCGGGAAATGCATAATGTATTGGCTTGTGGCGAGTTGAGGCGGCAGGCTTTGTCCAATTACCTGCACCAAACACCAATTAGTATGTAGGGGAAGGAGGATGATGAGGGGTTAAAGTTTAAGGGGGTGATAATGATGAAGCTGGTGCCGATGGGGTTTGGCCCTGCACGTCAGTGGTGTCGCGCCGACCCCTTCCTCGTGCCCCAGCCTGCGGTGCTCTGACGGCTCCTCTTGGACATCCATAGATCATTAATCTAATTGGCTAGTTGCCGAGGGGATGTGAGACAGTTATGGACTGTTTTAATGGTAAACGGTATTGAAGACTGCACTCTCTACCCTAACAACGTGCAGATGATAACAAAGCACACTCTATCAAGGCGCTGCATCCCCTCTGTCTGCTTCTTCCATTGATTTTAAGGCAGCATGTGTTGTTGTGCATGATTGCTGGATTGCTGGCTGTTGGTCTCTCTGCTCTTTGCATGTCCAAAAATTCCCTCCAATTCTTGCTGGCTTTGTCCTGCTAAACTTAAATGACATCTTTTTATTCATGACTGCCCCCATTCTATGAATACTAATTTGAAAGAGCTGGGTAAGTGGAAGCAATATGGTGGGAAACCTTGCCTGCCCTTTCAAACTAGTGTTCATTAAAATGAAGAAGAGGTCATTTGGGTTCACTCAGGCTCATTTCTTAATGATGTTTATAATGCCAAGCTCCTCACACTCTAATAGAGCTCATGGCTGATTGTAAGGGGCTCCTAACCTTCCCTGTCTTTCACTCCTATCTCCTGTCTGTGCAAAGTTGTGGCAATGTATGAGAATGTTCTTAAGTGTCCTACGCCCGGCTGCACAGGACGCGGCCATGTCAATAGCAACAGAAACTCCCACCGAAGGTAAGACTCAGCCTGGCTCAAACATCTCCACCCCTCCGTATTTATTTTACTGTGGGACTTATTTCAGTTCATATGTGTTTGATGGATTCTGTTTGCATCCTTTTTGTGTAATTTAATTATGGTTAATTTAGTTATGGTTAAACCCATTAAACCCATTATTTTTGTTTTTCAAAAACCCATTATTTTTGTTTTTCTGTCACAGTATTTTGGAGTACTGTGGAGGACCAACACTGCCATAATCAAAAATAAAGGCATAAATAAATGACTCAATAAAAAAAAGACTTGCCCTTAAATAAACAAAAAGATAATCTGGCTGGTAAATTAGTCTGCTGGCTAGCTTATGGTTCAGTCATACGAAATTAAAAATGGGACAGCAACCTCCTTGCAATTAGGAAAAATTGGTGGTTGTCTGCTGTTTGCAATGAATTTTTTTCAGCAACCCATTGCAAGCACTTGCAATGGGTTGCTGAACACTCAAAGGTTAAGTGAACAACAGCCAAAATCTCTTGATGACCACTTACCATTGCAAATCAACTGCACAAGTTGCCTGCTGGGAGCCAACCTGTCTCCAAACAACTGCAGTCCGGCTCTGACTGCAATCTCTTTCAGACAGATCAGCAAAGGTTTCCAAATAATTGCTATCTAATTTGTAAAAGCAAAGATTACCAACATGCTGTAATCAGTCTGAGTCAGTCTGCATCAATGAGCGCGATGCGTCTCTTGGACTTGATTCAGCTGATTGTATCTGGTTTGATTTTATAAAAGCGAGGTCTGTGCCATTTTGCAGTTCCTTTGCTGTCCTGCAGCAACTACATCACTGTTTGTGGAGGAATTTCAGTTTCAGATTTATGAGGTTCTGCTGGGCTCTGAATGTAAGGAGTCATTGATTTTCACCCATTTAACACAGTTAATTGCCACATTTTAACAGATTGCATGTAACTGCCAACTTGACCCCATTCTATCACAGACTTATAACAGACTGTTTACTATAATGATCCACTAAAATTGCTTTGAAGACGGCAGCTGACTGAGAGTGGTTGCAGACCTGCTTCATGTCTTCAAAGCAACCACTTCGAGGAGAATGAGATCACAAGTTCACTGCACACAGTTACAATAATTGTGGTTATGCCACAATGTCGGCCACTGTTTCCCCAGTGGGACTGTAGCAGTAGCTTTCATGCTTTCTAAAGGTATTAGTAGTAAACCTTCTCCTGTTGGAATGCTAGTTGGTTAGCTTAACGAATTACTAATATAAACCATGATACCAGAAACTGCTCTGAACCTACGCAGTAATGTATGACTAGGCTCCACAAAGACCCTGCAAGTCTAATTAGTGAGCATCTAACCAAGCTAGCTCTCTGAGCAGCTCCGACAGAGAACCAGCATCATGTGGTGATAACATCAGGATGCAGCTGGATTTGAGCTTTGACTCCTTCAAAGAGTTCAGTTTGTTTTTGTCAAACATTCGCTGTTCTGATGTTACACACCACATGTAGGTGTTGTTAATCTGCTGCAGTGATGCTGACGTTTACTGGGAGTTTCTCCCTGTTGATGTCTCATGATGTTCATGTGTGTACTTAATATTAGACACATTTAGCACATAATGCTGCTGTCTTGTGAACAGTTGGTTGTTGAATTCAAATTTTTAAATGGTATCTTTTATCGAATTCTTATTAAACAATAGTTACTCTTGCACCTTGAATCCTGCACCTGACAAATAAAGTATGAAAAAACTAAAACTAACAAAAAACTAAGCATTAAACAAAAAATAAAAACAAGCAAAAACACTGTAAAAACTAATTAAAACTAACTGAATTAGAGAAAAAAGTTAAAATGAAATAAAACTAAACTATAATGTAAAATCCAAAACTATTATTAATCCTGCCCAGAAGGATTCACAGCTAGAAGATGATCTTGGTATCAAATATAAGTAAAAAGAGACCTTTCATCTGCTCTAACATGCTCTGAGCAGCCACCTATCCCACATGCTGATATGAACCTTCAAAGTTTACTCAGAGTGCACTTTGTGAGGTTTTCTCCAGTGAATGATCAGAAACAGATCAAACATCCAGGGTACCAATACTGGTTCCTGCTCCTCTGCGTCACAGACATCAAACTGCTGCAGTTCATTCAGACTGTGATGATCATGACGCTTATGCTCACAGCTGCTCCGAGAAAAAAAATATCATGCTGAACAACGATCAGATTTTTTTTTGTGTATGTTAAAATTTACATGTCTTCATTGATTATACTAAAGTTACAGTATAAAAATTAGCTGATTCTGAGGAGGTCAGGCATACACAAAATATACATGGCAGACAGTACAGAACAATAGTTCACTTAAAAACCTCAAATTTCAAAAATATGCAAGTTACAGAGAAAACCTTTCAAAAAACAATCAATTTCTGTAAGTTTTTTTTTTTAACTTATTTTTAATTATATCAGTTTTGGTCTTCCACAGATCGTCTTCCCTGTAACGTTGGCTTGCAGGAGATAATTAAAGTAATTCAGCTGCCATATTTTAGCTGAGGCTGCTTTGAATGCAGCATAAATCATTTATCAGCTTATGGCAAAAAAATGGCATCCATCAGGTGCAGGTTTTGAGGGAAAAACGGAAATAGTAGGGCACGCTTGCCTGTCAGACGGGGTGAGGTGACAGTGAAAGAGGAGTGTCACCCACAGCAGATGCTCAGGGAGTCAGGCGTAGCAGCAGCCATTAGCACCTCTCTGCCACTCAGCTGGGGTGACAGGAGAGGTGCAGACCTGGGAGGACCAGAATGCCTCCCCGCTGTGCTCGGTGACACGGCGGTGGTGCAAAACAGGCACGCACTGCAGACTTTCACTAGAAAGAGCTGATATAAACCTCCATCATGTGCTCCTTCACACTTCCCCATCTGATACACCCTGATGGCAGGTGCTCCACACTGGCTCCAGGCCATTGTCAGAGATAATTTTTTCAGTGCTGCAGCTGACAGCCGGGATGGAGAATAATCGGGGTTAAGGATAACAACATGAACTTTTGTCACATTTGGTCAGTTATTTGTCAGGAGGAAGTTGCAGTAAATTCTGTCGGAGCACACTTTTAGCTCCCGAGTGTTTCCTGTCAGCAGGTGTTTGAAGGAAACAAGCACTTAGAAATGCACATTTGTCCATATGGGAATATCTATTCTGAGAATTATTTTAAGCTGTTCAACCAGAAACATGCAAGCTGTTACTGATAGCGTTGTTACTTAAAATGCAAATTCATTAATTTTCCTCACTTTTAACACTTTGTGAACTATCATAGAGGCTGGAATTGGCTGTCTGACAGGCAGCTGTGCTCGAGCTGTTTTCAGCCTGGCAGACTCTCTGACAGGCGCTCTAACAAGCCAAATGCTTTGCGGCATGTGCATTCAGTGTAACATTTTCACCTATCAAAATGTGTCCTCCCACAAGTCACTTTCTCATTGCAGTCTGTCAGGGTGCCCCATTGCTGCAGCTGAGAAGCTGGCTAAAGCCAAGGAGAAGCACCAGAGCTGCGACGGCCCCAAGTCCAACCAGGCGTCCGACCGAGTCTTAAGGTAGTATTCACTCTACACTTCCAATAAGTCAACAAGAAATGTGTTATAAATCCACTGAAATGGCAATCAGATGTGGCTTTGTTCTGTTTTAAACATAATAAAATGCTCATGTCATGTTGGAACATTTCGTTCTTTCTTCACATGCATCCTGTAATTGAGATTTGACGTCTTCCCCTTTTTGTTTCATGCTCATGTTCTCGCGTCCCCTGAGAACACATCCAAGAGACTGCATGTTCATTTCTCTGCTCGTCATGGACGCTTTACAACATTTAACAAAATTGGCCTCATTTATCAGAGCGAAAAGCAGAGCTTTTGAATGAGAGTTTCTGTGATAGTCATGAAAATTCTGTGATGAAAAAGTCATAAGTAATTGTACATTTTATATTTATATCTAAGTGAACATCAGTAGTTTAAGATCTTGCATTTCATTTCTTCTCGGTCTCCAATTGAGGCTATAAGTACATATCAGATGATGAAAGCATATCAGAAGTATGCAAGAGTAATAAAAGCGTAAATTTAATTTAGCTGTTTTTATTGTTTATGCTTGAAAATACTTGTGGCAGGATTATTTTTTTTAAAGGAAGAGCAGAAAACATCCATGCTGTGGCACATAAAAGGGATGCCTCTCCATTTTCCAGCACCATCCTCCACCCCCTAACCTTCGGGTACTCCCATCTTTCCTTCAGTATGCCCATTTTTTAATCAAACCCCAAGTTTCCTCTCCTCCCCCTGGGCAATGTTGAGTGCCTCGGTCCAACTTCCACCCCCTCGTCATTTATTTTCCAGGCCAATGTGCTTTGTCAAACAACTGGACTATCCACAGTATGGTTACAAGAACAATGTTTCCACCAGCACACCCCGCTCCAACCTGGCCAAGGAGCTGGAGAAGTACTCCAAGACCAGCTTCGACTACAGCGCTTTCGATGGCAGCAACAACCACCAAGTGTACGGAAAACGGGCCATCGCTCCCAAAGTTCACGGGCAAAGAGACACGTCCCCCAAAGGATATGATGGTATGACTTCACAGCAACAGCAAATCTTTATTTAAAATCACTCCTATGACATATTTATCAATTTCTCACATTTTTTAAGTGCATACACGAAACTTTGAAATTTTTCCTTATTAAGAGACATGGAACATAACTGACTCTCTTAAATTTAATATGCTAAGACATAAATTATTCCACTCAAAAACTGGGAAATTCCTGAATTACAGCAGCCAAAAGTATACGTGTAACAACTTGTAACCAAACAGGAAAAAATATGAAGAGTTCAGATACAAAACCCTCTAAATCTGCCTGGACACTTTTCTTTTAAGACAACATTTTTTATCTGACTCTTATGTTAAAGTTCAGTAATTTCATTTGCAGGCAATGGTGAGGTTATTATTGAGAAAACAAACTGCCTTTTTGTCAAAAATGTAAAGAGAGTCATTTCCCTCGTTTTTAACAAAGGCTTTGTTTTGTGGCAAAAACCTGTCACGGCTGGGTGCTGCAGGCAGGGCAGGGAGGACCTCAAAGCAGGAAGCAGGCAAGACCAGATATGTGCATAACACTTTTATTTAAATCTCTGGAAATAACAGATGCTGGACAGGGGCCAGCTACAGAAAACTAAATTTGAAAACTTAGAAACACGTACGTTAACTTAAACGTAAAAGACTCAGGACCCGACAAAGGACAAAGACCAGGACAGACAATAAATACACGAGGGGAAATGAGGGGAGTGACAACAGGTGGGGAAACAGCTGAACACAAACACGCAGACGAGGCAGGGGGAAGCAAAACTAAATACAACACAGAAGAAACAAGATACTAACAAAATAAAACAGGAAGTGGAACTGATGATCTAAACAATAAGAAACCATAAAACCTGAATCAGGGCCCCCAGCCCACAACCATGACAAAACCTCTAAATCCACTTCTTCCACATATGCCACATTTCCGCTAGTACCTACTCAGCACGACTCAACTCGACTCGGCACAGTTTGTGGGCTTTTCCATTAGGTCCTGGTACCAGGTACTTTTTTAGTACCCACTCAGCTAGGGTTCCACGCGATCCAAGGCATATTTCAATGTGATGTCAAAGAACAGCATGCCACTGATTGGCCACGGAGTGTTGTCACTAGTGGAGTCATGAGAGCAACTCCTTCACCAGAATCAATTGCACTATTTTTAAAACCCAACAGCAAGAAAATGGAGGCACACAAACTGACATTTCTGTGCTTGGTGGCAGATCAGATGAGAAATGAGAATGTATAACATGAGGTCTCTGAGCTAATGGCTGCTCAGGGGTACCATTGCACAACATACAGATTATAACAAGAGACTTCTGCCCATGTTACTATATCAACTCCACCCACATTGAAGTGGGGAATAACAGGTGGGTAGGTTCATCCATATCCATAACTATGTGCCATACATTTTCGGATAAGATATGAGATCATTGCATTCGGTCCACCCACTGCACAGTGTGAAAAGGCCCAAATATTAGACTATGATTAAAAAGATTTCTACATAGCACATTTATTTTAACAATAACAGAACAGTAGATACTATGCTGCAGTGGTCCTGATGACAGAGGGACATGAACTAGGGCCTGTGAGTGGCGCCACCTGTATGCAGGTGCAGGCCGAGCCACTGACCCACCCAGTTTGGTCTGCTGCCCGGCTCCCCCTCAAACAAACCGAGTGAGACCCTCGGCAGCAAAGGAAATGGGAGCACTGCTGGTGCCACACTGGTCGGCAAAGTTGGCTTGGCAGCAAGTAACGACTCCTTCTGCAGGTTTCACCAGCGGAAATCTCGTTACAACTTTTACTTCCTCTAAATAGTCAAGTTTGAGGTCACATTTTTTTTCTACACACAAAACAATGCTAGATTCACCTACAACTGTGTTTGCGATCTGATCACCACTAACAAAAGCCAGCTCTCAGTGCACTGCAGTGATCAAAATACTCAAAGTCACATGATCTGATCTTGCGTTCTGATTGGTTCTAGGGATGTAGAGGCTTTTGTGGGCAATAGGAAGTGACGTTTAGAGGCTTTTGACAACAGACGGATAATTCAGGCTACGTAGGTGGAGATGTTATTTAGTGGGTTATGATGCGGAATGATTTGATTGGTGTATAGTACACCTGAAAAGGACTCTGTAAATGTTGTTATCTCTTTTTTGAGGGAGGTGGCATTTAGCAGCGTTTGCATCTAAATTCTTCTTACATATAAAATCCCCACTCGCCCTGTGGTCTTTGTCCTCCAAGCCCAGGTCCTCTACCAGAGGCCTGCTTGAGGGTTCTGTGTACTGTCTTGGCTGTTCCTAGGACTGCGCTCTTCTGGACAGAAAAATCTCGGATGTTGTTCCTGGAATCTGCTGAAGCCACTCAAACAGTTTGGTGGTCACTGCCAATTACCTGCCAATGGTTCTAATTACCATGGGGACCACTGTTACCTTCACCTTCCATATTCTCTGTAGCTCTTCCCTCAGCCCTTGGTATTTCTCAAGCATCTTGTGTTCTTTCTTCTTGTTTGCATCACTTGGAACTGCTATGTCTATCACTACGACCTTCTACTTCTTCTTGTCCACCACTACTATATCCAGTTGGTTAGCCAACACAAGTTTGTCTGTCTGTAACTGGAAGTCCCACATGATCTTACCTCAGTCATTCTCAACCACCCGTGGGAGCAAATCCCATTTTGACCTTGGGACTTCCAGGTCATACTCAGCACAGATGTTCCTGTATACTATTCTGCCTGAGGTATTCACTAAGTACATGATTGTTTGTGGCCATCTTCCTGATGGATCTTTGTTGTTTCATCCTGGATAGTGGTTCTCGACACTCACTAGTTCTTGGCCTCCTTCCTTCTGCTTAACGTACAGTCTCAGGGTGCTGGATTTAGGGTAAAACCCTCCCCATGCATGGTAAGGAGCTTTCTTGTCTTGATGCCAGTGACTTCTATCTCCTCCTTATTATCCAAATAAAGAGGAGATAAACTGCTTATTATCCAAGCAGGATATCTGACAACTGGTAGGGCATAGGTGTTGATTGCCTGGATCTTGCTTCTTCCCTTTCAGCTGACTCCTCGGGACTTGCCTTACTTTCTGCAGGTACTTGGCAGTTGCAGCTTTCCTAGCGGCCTCTTCATGGTTCACATTTGCCTGTGGGATTCCAAGGTAGTTGTAGCTGTCCTCAGTTTCTGCAATGTTGACTTTTGGTAGTGGGATCCCCACAGTTCTGACCACCTTCCCTCTCTTTGTCACCATCCGACTAATGACAAATGACATTCTGATGTCATTGCTGGAGATCCTAGTGGTGAGGATCAGTGAATCGAAGTCTCGTTCACTCCTGGCATAGAGCTTGATGCCATCCATGTAGAGAAGGTGGCTGATGTTTGCTGTATTCCATAGTCAGTATCTGTAGCCAGTGTTGTTAATGATCTGTCTCAGGGGGTTCTTCCTATGCAGAACAGCAGTGGGGACTGAGTATCTCCTTGGTAAATCCCACACTTGGCGGTGATCCAGGTGGTGCACAGGTCGGTCAGTCTGGTCTTACAGTCTTGAATGACTACTCTATCTAATAGTAGGTAGTGTTTTGCTGCTCTGGTATCTCTGCTAAATCTTTTGTGGGCCCTGCTCATGTATTCAGCCATGTTCCTGCTCATCTTAGCTACTGTGATGCCTGACAGGAGTTTCCATGTTGTGCTGAGGCAGGTTATTGGCTGGTAGTTGGATGGAACTGGTTTCTTCTGGGGATCCTTGGGGATCTTCAGTCAACTTCTGTAGCGAGTAGGTGTAAATCATATATATATATATATATATATATATATATATATATATATATATATATATATATATATATATATATATATATATATATATATATATATATATATATATATATATATATACACACACACACACACACACACACACACACACACACATAAGAGAGAGTGAGAGAAAGAGAGAGTAACATAAGTAATATAAAATAAAAGAGCAAGGAATTTAAAAACTAGCTTTTTTTTTTATATTTGAATTACAGCTTTAATTAATATACCAAATCAAACTAACTATCTGAATCTATTAACTCAACTGGCTTCTCTCGAGATGTAAATGAGCCCACCCACCACTTAGATCACACTCTGATACTGTGAAGAAAGCCTCAAATCTGATAACTGTACGCTGGAGAGGAATGGCATCTCACTAAATTAGAAGATACTCATTTAGCCTGGAAAAAGAGTTTGTTGCTCTATAAAAAAAGTCCTCCGTAAAGCTAGGACATCTTACTATTCATCACTAATTGAAAAAAATTAGAACAATCCCAGTTTTCTTTTCAATACTGTAACCAGGTTGACAAAGAGTCAGAGCTCTGTTGACCCGAGTATTCCTTTAACCTTAATTAGTAATTATCTTTGATAGATCCCATTCTTACAGCTAGATTCCTACAAGACTGCTCAAAGAAGTCCTACCATTAATTAATGCTTCAATCTGATCGATTTATCTTTATTAATGGGCTATGTACCACAGGCTTTTAAGTTGGCAGTAATTAAACATTACTTAAAAAGCCATTACTTGACCCAGCTGTCGTAGTTAATTATAGGCCAATCTCCAACCTTCCTTTTCTCTCAAAAATCCTGTGAAAGAGTAGTTGTAAAACAGCTAACTGATCATCTGCAGAGGAACGATTTATTTGAAGAGTTCAGTCAGGATTCAGAATTCATCACAGTACAGAAACAGCATTAGTGAAGGTTACAAATGATCTTCTCAGGGCCTCTGACAGTGGACTCATCTCTGTGCTTGTCCTGCTAGACCTCAGTGCAGCTTTTGATACATTTTATTACAGAGATTGGAGCATACCATAGGTATTAAAGGTACTGCGCTGCAGTGGTTTGAATCATATTTATCTAATAGACTCCAATTTGTTCATTTAAATGAGGAGTTTTCTTCACACACAAAGGTTAATTATGGAGTTCCACAGGGTTCTGTGCTAGGACCAATTTTATTTACATTATACATGCTCCCCTTAGGCAGTATTATTAGAAAGCATTGTATACATTTTCATTGTTATACAGATGATACTCAGCTTTATCTATCCATGAGGCCAGATGACACACATCAATTAGTTAAACTGCAGGAATGTCTTAAAGACATAAAGGCCTGGATGACCTCTAATTTCCTGCTTCTAAATTCATATAAAGCTGAAGTTATTGTATTCAGCCCCACTAACCTTAGAAACATGGTGTCTAACCAAATACTTACTGTGGATGGCATTACTTTGGCCTCCAGTAACACTGTGAGAAATTTTGGAGTCATTCTTGACCAGGATATGTCCTTCACTGTGCATAATAAAACAAATATGTCGGACCACCTTTTTGTGTTTGTGCAATATTTCTAAAATTAGGAACATCCTGTCTCAGACTGATGCTGAAAAGCTAATTCATGTATTTATTACTTCTAGGCTGGACTACTGTAATTCATTATTATCAGGCTGTCCTAAAATCTCCCTGAAGGTGCCTCCCTACAAACTGCTGCTGCTAGAGTACTGACGGGACTAGAAAGAGAGAGCATATTTCTCCCATATTGGCTTCTCTTCATTGGCTCCCTGTTAAATCCAGAATATAATTTAAGATGCCTTCTCCTCACATACAAGGTCTTGAATAATCATGTCCCATCTTATCTTAAAGACCTCATAGTACCGTATCACCCAAATACAGCACTTCGTTCTCAGACTGCTGGCTTACTTGTGGTTCCTAGGAGGAACTGTTAAAAGAGAGTTTTTCATTCCCACTGTCACCAAGTGCTTGTACATAACGGGTTGCCTGACTGTTGGGTTTTCTCTGTATTTACTGCAGCATCTCTACCTTACAATATAAAGCGCCTTGAGGTGCCTGATGTTATGATTTGATGCTATATAAATAAAATTTAATTGAATTACAACAAGAGACTTTTTGAAGAGAAGCTCCTGGAGAAACCAGTGTGATAGTTGAACTAAAAGTCAAAACCAGATGTCATAAGAAGTGTAGTTAACCAAGATAAAAATCTAAATATTACTTTATAAAAAAATACATTAAAAGTAACTGAAATGAGTTTATGCACTTAAAAGATTAAAATAGACTCAAATTTTATTTAGTTTTGTTATGTTTTTTCCTGACAAACACTTATCCACACTTCAACTATAAAATCAAATAAAACTCTGAAACCAATAAAAACTGAACATATTTAAATAATTGCCCTGCAACAAGCTGGCGACCTGTACAGGGTGTGCCCTGCCTCTCGCCTATGACAGCTGGGATAGGCTCCAGCCCCACCGTGACCCTAAATAAGATAAGCAAAAGAGTAAATGGATATTTAAACAATAGAAACACTGCCTGGTCATATTGTAGAAACTATGTCAATCACTCATTTCTGACTCTGACAGAGTCAAACACGTTTTTACGTCAGACCTGAAACCAGCGACTGAAACCATAAACTCATCAGGAAAGTGTTCGCTGAGCTCAGAGATCAGTTGAGCAGGAGCCTCATTTTCTCATTGACGTCTATCCAACCAGACTTCTTTTTACAGCCAGAGGAGTCATGTCTTACTGAAAGAATGCAGGTTTACGGCACTTCCGCATTTGCTTCATGTTTCAGACCCATGCAACACATCAGAAAAATTGTAGTGATTTTTAACAATAAAAACCCACGCCATTTCAGAACCTGGTGTTTCAGAAATCCTGAAATCTGTATATTTGTGAAACATCGGGGGGGGGGGTGAATAAATCTGACTGAATTTCTCAGTAACTTCTGTGCTTTATGGGAAATTAAGAAAACTCAGAAATTGTGAAATCTGTGGGTTTGTGTCACATCTACAGTATCTAGCTTTAAGCATGCATAGAACAGTATTTTTCAGTGATGTCCTGAATAAATACCAAAATAAAGTAAGGTTGCAGGAAAAAAGTTTTTGGGATTTCTGCATAAGAAAAATCTAAAACATCATCAGGTTTTCACCTGAAAGTAGACAAAGCCAGTTTAACTCCTGTTGAACTCCTCCTCCTCCTCCTCACACTGGCAAGTTTCCAGAAACGGTTCTATGACTCACAGGAATGCTGTTTTAGAACTAATGTGTGAATCTGATATTTTAGACCATATTTTTGGAAAAGCCTTCCTTCTTGTTTTTAATTTCTTGTATGCATCCTGCAGCCAAACGTTACTGCAAGAACTCCAGCTCAGCCAGCAGCACCACCAGCACCTACGCCCCCAGCAGTAGCGGCAGCAGCCTGAGTTGTGGTGGCGGTGGCGGCGGAGGGGGTGCAGGAGGTGGTGGAGGGGGCAGCAGCGCCAGCAGCACCTGCAGCAAGAGCAGCTTTGACTACAGTCACGACATGGAAGCCGCCCACATGGCAGCCACGGCCATCCTCAACCTGTCCACCCGCTGCCGGGAGATGCCCCATGACATGGGGGAAACCGCAGGACCTATGCTCACAGGTAGGATGTTGGAATGATGTCATTTAAATGCACCTATTACAATTTAGGTCTTACCCCAGGAACACACTGAATGCAGCTGCAATGTGTTCCAACTACTAATTGCACCACCAAATGCACTGCAACACATTTCAGAAGCATCCCAAAATCTGTCAATCTGATTTTGACAGATTCTGCATCACATCACACAGAGAAGATGAAGAGGGCAGGAAGTCAGATACAGGAACAGCACAGAGAACTGGGTCAATTTTCAAAATAAAAAAAACCCCATGCAGGCCAAATTCTACTTCTGTAATGTTCCTGTTGTGATTTGAAGCTCTGCAATAGTTGGAGACCAACATCCAACATGCATTCGTGGCATTACAAAGCTGCAGCATTAATTCATTGGAAGATTATCTCTGTTTGTCCTTCATTGCATGACAGCTGGCAGTGAAAGACCGAGAGATTTCAGCCACACACACATTTTGCATTAAAGAGCCCAGTCTGTGTCTCACACTCAGAGCTCAGCAGGGCAGTTTTTTTTTTTCCATCTGGGGATCAGATAGGAGCAGGACGAGGCCCCATTTGACACGGCGTGAGTCCAGTGTGTCATTTCTGAGGAGATAAGGTGACAGTGTTCCTGTATTATCAGCGCCCGGATCCTGAGCTGGAAAATGGAGGCCAGAAACAGAGTGCACAGCAGAGGGCTAATGCTGGCTTAATGCTAATGTTGACAGCAGAGAGCACGCTGGAGAACGGGGTCGATAGAAGTGAGAATAAAAGAAAGGTGGAAGGATTTTGTCGGAGAGGAGAGGAGAGGAGAGGAGAGGAGAGGAGAGGAGAGGAGAGGAGAGGAGAGGAGAGGAGAGGAGAGGAGAGGAGAGGAGCTTTACTCCTAAATCTGAATAAAAGTGGAGCAGAACAAACTTGAGGCGACAAACTCAGGGCTTCCTCTGGTCGTGGTGAGTAGGATGCTCTCAGGGCAGGATGGGAAGTCTTCAGACTTCAGAGGGTTTTTCTTCTTTCATCTCAACACCTCACCTCATGGCACACAGTTTCTTTATGTCTGCATGAAGCTTTACACAAACACACCTCCTTGTTTCTCAGTCAGTCCATCCACCTGTTTCTCCTCCGCTTCCTCAGTCTGTTGGTTGAAGGGCTTGGTTTAGGGTCTGTATTTGAGGTCTTGCAGCAGTGAAAGGGGGAACTTTAAGTGTTTATTATAAGTGTCAGGCACTGACTGTCCAGTGAGTCCAGTCTCTAACTTTGTAGGTGGTGACCTTTAAGGTGCCTACACACTGTACGAGTTCACCCATCCACCAATATGGTGCAAGGCCAGTTCATTTTGACCATTTAAGAGTTGATTGTTACAGAGAGTTACAAGCAGAAGTTTTACAAAAGGTCATTTTTAACCATTCATCCATTTTATACTGTTTATCCAGGTCTGGGTCATAGGGGGAGGAGTGTAACCAGAGATGGCCAGACCTCCTTCTGGACATCTCTGTTTACAAATGTGACTATAGGATGCTAAGTTATAATATTATAGGTGACCTATTCTTCTTCTCCTTATATTCTGTCATATCTCCTGTTCCTGTGGTGGATGTTCATATTTAAAGTGATTAAAGTTCAGTGTGTGTGCAGTGAGCCAAAACACAGTTTTTTCTACCCTTGGAGGGGAAGACCAACCCACTTGCTGCTTAAATCTTCTGTTTATGAGGGGCAGCCAATCAGAAGAAAGCTGGCTTAAAGAGGGAGGAGCTCAAAAAGCTTGTTTCTGACAGAGGATGAGGGGCTGCACTGAGGCTCAGCATGAGATAAAGAAGGATTATTTTGAATTTTGAGTCCAAGAATAAAAATATGGAGCAGGAAATTAGCAGAATAGCTTTGGATACTGTAATCTCATCATCTCGTATTATTGAATATTGAATTTAATAACAGTTCTTTGGCATTCACAGAAAGAAGACTGAAACTGGGATGGGAATGTTTTTTTTTCCTTGGTAACAGAAATCGGAAATATCTAAATGTTCTCAAAGAGTCAGAGAAACCAGAGGGAAGAGAGAGACATGAGAAAGGAAGACGCTGGTTTTATTTTATTTTAGAACTGGAATTAGTGGGCAGAAATAATGTGGCCTGTACAAGTGAGTGACCTGGCCCCTTCACACCCAACATTGCCATGGCAACAGAGGTCAGGGGTCATTGTGGGCCTCTCTACATCTCATCCTCGTTAATTCGATATGAAGGGGTGGGTCACATTAATTGGGCAGTGACACACAATACAATAGCTGACAAGGAGAGGGCGTTCTGCTGAGCAGACTCACAAGGGCGACAAGTCGGGGCCACAAATGGCGAGCCACGTGCTGCTGGATCTGGTCCTCAGACCCTTTCTTTTCCCTTCTCAGAGATTTACTCAATTTCCACTTGTCCTCCTCTCTCTCTTTCAAGCCCCTACTCTTTCTACACTTTCTTTGTTTTTTGCATATTTGTCACATTTAAATGTTTCAGATCATCAAACTAATTTTAATATTAGACAAAGATAACCTGAAGAAATACAAAATGCAGTTTTTATATGATGATTTAATTTATTAAGGATAAAAGCTCTCCAAACCTATCTGCCCTGTGTGGAAAAGTAGATTCTCCTCTGTTAAAGCGTGAATTAGCTGTGATTAACCACATTTTGGAAGGCCTGAGTTCTGCCAGGCCTGCTGAATCAAGAAATCCTTTCCTGTCTGACAAAGTGAAGCAGGCTAAAAGAGCTCAAAGAGCAGCACATCATGCCACGATCTAAAGAACCAGCTGAGAAACAAAGTCACCGACATCTATCAGTCTGAAAGGGTTACAGAGACATTTCTCAGGCTTTGGGACTCCAGCGATCAATGATGAGAGAAAACTGAACCTTCCCAGGAGTGGCCAGCCTACCAAAATTACTCCAAGAGCATCGAAGACTCATTCAGGAGGTCACAGAAGAACCTAGAATAACATCTAAAGAACTGCAGGCTTCACTTGCCTCAGTTACGGACAGAGTTCATGATTCAACAATAAGAAAAGAGACTGGGCAAAAATGGCCTCCATGGGAGAGCTCCAAGGAGAAAACCACCTCTGACCAAAAAGAAGACAAAGGTTCTTCTCACATCTGCCAAAAAGACTTTGAGAAAATATTCTGTGGACTGAAGAGACAGAAGCTGAACTTTCTGGAAGGTTTGAGCCCCGTTACATCTGCATAAAGTAACACAGCATTTCATAAAGAGAACATCAGACAACAGTCAAACATGGTGGTGGTAGTGTCATAGTCTGGGGATGCTTTGCTGCTTCAGGGTGACCTACTGTAATTGATGGAAACATGAATTCTGCTCTCCACCAGAAAATCCTGAAGGAGAACATCTGGCCATCAGTTTGTGCCCTGAGCACTTGGGTTATGCAGAGGGACAGTGATCCCAAACACATCAGTAAGTCCAGCTCTGAATGGCTCAAAATGATGTTTTTGAGCGGCATCGTCAAAGTCCAGACTTAAATCAGACTGGAGATTCCTCGGCATGACCTTAACCAGGCTGGAAAACCCTCCAGTGTGGCTTAATTCAAACTCTGCAAAGATGAGTGGACAAAATTCCCCCACAGCGAAGTGCCAGATTCTTAGGAACAGCTTGCTGCCAAAGGTAGGCACAACCAGATATTTGGGTTCAGGGGGCATTTACTTTTTCACACAGGGGCAGGGTGCTTTGGAGTGCTTTTCTACCCTCATCAATGCAGTCACTACTTCCTCAGGTTATCTTTGTCTGATATTAGAATTAGTTTGATCATCTGAAGCACATAAGTGTGACAAATATGCAAAAAAAACCAAAGGAATTAGGAAGGGTCAGATACTTTTCCATGACACTGTCCATGTATCATCAGCCGCAGAGATATGATGATTATAAAAAATATTTGTAAAACATGACAAACAAATATCATCGGGGAGAAAGCACCTTTGTAGTTTAGCTGTATTGGAATTTTAGGAAGCAGGACTCATGTATTATTTACTTTTTATTATTCATAGTGTGATATTTTTCTCCTTGGATTAATGACCCTGCAGCTGTAAGGGTTTTTTGGCTCATTTTTATCCTGCTATTCCTGAGTCCTTGCCTCAGTTGTTGCAGTATTCATGGCCAGTTCCAAATCTATCACCCCATGTGTTTGAGTCAGTGTGCGTCACAGAGGTTTTGGCTTCAGACACCAGGAGAATCCGCCCCTAAGGGACACTGTCGGCCGTAATCAGCATTAAAGTGGGCTTTCCTGCTTGTAAAAGGTAGCAAAGAGACCGAGGAGTCAAAGGGAGGGATATGATATTTATGAGGGATTTTTGATATGAAGGCATGGATTGATGTATGGATAGAAACACGCTCTGTCTTAGTCATGCTGGATTTTGGATGCGGTCCACTTTGTTCCAGTCCAGTTCTGCCTCTATTTTTGGGTCTCGTTCCAGCCACTGCTGCTGCTCATCACTGCTCCCTAACCCTCAGCCTCTGCTCCCCCCACTGATGTCCACTCACATTAGACTCACACACACACACACTCCTGACTGCAGTGTGGTGGGATGGAAGGAAAGAGAGATGGAGACAGAGAGGAAGAGGAGAGGAGGGCTTCACAGAGGGATGCACTTGTCCTTCGGCGCTGATGACCTCTTCTTCTTTTGACCCTCTTCTGAATCTGTTACTGTACTCTGCTAATGTTTCTTCCTACGCAGACTTGGGCAAAAACAAAATCAAAAAGAAAAATCATTTGGATTATTATTTCAGATATTTGAACTGCAGTTGTTCTCCATCCATAAAATTTTCTTCTTCTTCTTCTTCTTCTTCTCTTCTTCTCCACTGTATTGCCCAACTCTGATCATAGAGCCTGAAAATGTTTGACTGCTGTTAATCAGACGCTCTCTCTCTCTCTCTTTATCCCTTTCTCTCTATCCCTGCCTCCTTATCCTCCCTCATATTCATCGATGCAAAACACACACACAAAAACCACACGCACCCTGCAGAGTCCCGGTCTAGATGTTGATGAGAACGGTACGTTGGACCTGAGCGTGAGCAAGCGTCTTTGCAGCGGTGGCGGAGACTCGGTGCTAACGCCTCTTGAGCCCATGTCCCCTCAGAGGCAGGCCGCCCTGCTGGGTTCCCGCTGCTATGGCATGGGGGACGCTGCAGACTGCTGGGACCTCCCTGTAGACTACACCAAGATCAAACACATAGACGAGGACGAGAAAGAGGTAAAGGGGGATCACGGCCTAAAGTTTACTGAGATTAGTTATGTCTCCATCTTTAAATGTTCATGACAGATGAGTGACGCAGAGGAGGATAAAAGAGAGGCGCTCCAGATGACAGACAGTCGCGATGTTGGTGATAATTACAAAGCAGTAGTTGTGGCTCTGGAAGCTGATAGACCATACAGTTGGCATGCGTCACTTGCACTGTCTGCTCAGCGAATCTCAGCCCAAATTATCTCCCTCCAAGCCATTGATTCAACACTCTGTCTCCAAGTCAAACATTTGCACTGCCGTCTGATTGTCTTCGAGGTTTTTTACCTCGCCGTCTGACTCGCTGTTATATTTGGAATCATTAGAAAGTCATATGAGGGGGATTTTTGAGGGAAACCTAATGAATCTGCATGTTAATTGATGTCAGTGCCACCGTGTGCAGAGTTGCCGTCTCTGTTTGCATCGTGCTCGCTGCATGCTGGCTTTCTGTTCTTACATTCTACTCCTCTCCAAAAATGAATTATGCAAAGTAGCACCTTGGGAGGGAATCGGAATAGCTCATCTCATCAAAGAACTGCAGGAAATCAATGCACCACTGCTGCGACGAGCGCATGCATGTACAGTACATGTGCCTCTTTTGCTGTGTGTGAATATTCATAAGTGTGTGTGAGTGCGTGTGTCTCTCTTTGGGAGTGTGTAGATGCAAGCTAGCCTACTTTCTGCATCTTTGAGTGTATGCCTGTGTCGTTCTCCTGACTGCCCGCCTCGCAGCCTGCGCTCCCTTTAATTGGAGAAACTGGCTGGCTTGACCCAGCATCACACACCCTGAGACAGCTTGAGTGCTGGATAATTTGGGCTGTATCTGGACCTGTCTCTTTATGGGCATTACTGTACATACACTGCAAGCACTGAGGGAAGGAAAAGAGGATTTGCATCCACAGCCGCCGAGCCCTGGCTGCAAGCACTGCAGACAAAGGCCCACAGAACACAGGCACCAGCGTGCTGACACTACACCACAGTGCCATCTAGTGGCTGAAAGCTGCATTACACAAGAGGCCAACTCCCTGAATGTTTTCACAATGAACGTGTGCAGACACACCTGTGAGGCAGTCCTTCCTCTCAGGGTTTATTTCCTGTTAGTCTGACAGGCTGGATGGCTCAACCTGTGCAGTTCACACTGACTCAGATATCAATCAGTGTTCGGCCACATCTGCAATTTTAATCATTCTATGAAGTTGATTCCTGTTTTTACAGTCACTCTAATTTATTCTTTCCTTCAATCAGTGCTTTGTCCCATCTTGCTATGCTCTCTTTTTTTCTTGTCTCCCTCTCCTCACCCCCAGCTGGTTGCAACAGATGACTGCCCCTCCCAGAGCCTGTTTAAGCTGGAGGTTTCTTCCTGTTAAAAGGAGAGTTTTTTCTTCCCACAGTCACCAAGTGTTTTGGTTTGTTTAATTGTTTGGGGTTTCTCCCAAATACTGTAGGGTTTTTACCTTCCAGTGTAAACTGCCTTGAGGTGACTGTTGTGGTGATTTGTTGCTGTATAAATAAACCAAGATATGCTAAATATTACTTTCATACTATGATTATTGTCAGAGCTACAGGCACTCAGAATAAAAAGGGGTTGGCCCTTACTTGGTGATTTTTAATTATTTTTCCAGCATGTTTCAGCCTTCATAAGTTCACAAGTGCAGGAGATAACCACTTGACATTTTCTGGACTATGAAACACATAAAAAAAAAATCAGTTTTATACCCACTCAGAGAGCCACAGTAAAAAAAAACTGATCTATGTCCAGCACAGTTTTTATCTCTGTGAGCATCACTGTGATGGGATCTATGATAGTTTGAACAAAATGCAGCAGTTTAATATCTGTTTAATGTCTGATCATTCACTGGAGAAACCTCTGGGTAAACTCGTATCACCATGGGAGACACGTGGCTGCTCAGAAGTTAGAACATATGAGAGGTCCCCTTCAACATACATTTGATACCAGGATCATCTTAGCCCACACAACACTTGTCATAACCAGACATATTATAACTGAGAGACAATCAAAGAATTTGAAGATGTCCATGAAACAGAGGATTTAGCCAAGTTAGAAGCCAGCAGGAAGTCCGCAAGCTAGTTTACCACGTTCTGACTGAAGTATGTCTGAAAAGCTGAAAGGCAGCGCATCAGTGCTATCAGTTCCTGAGCACATGAAGAAAGAACGTACAAAGAATTTGGGGGGTTTTGTACCTCAAGGCTATGACAGGACAGAAACTGCCAAAATTACAGACATCCAGTAAATATGTTAATGATGCTGCATAAATACTTTTTTTTTTTAAAAAGTTAATTTATAAAATGTGAAATTAATTTTATTCTGATTCAATTTCCTTTTGTTTTAATGTTTTAATGTTCCCTATTTAAAGACATGTAATAAGAAAATAAATACAGAATAAATACTTTAGGGTAATAAATGTGTAAATAGATTTATCGACAATTAAATGTTTTTTAAATAGGACAACATAAAACGGGTAAAAAATATGGACATGGGATACTTATGGAAACAAAACAAATTGGTATAAAGTGTGTATTTAAAAATACTTTGAAAATTGATTCATCTTTTTACATAATACTACATTTTTTAATTTTATGTTTTTGCTTTATCTATTTTAAATATCTTAAGATATTTGTTTTGTAATTTTTTAACCTGTTTTTTATTTATTTCTTTTCATGGAGCGTTATAATTATTCTGCTTATGGAAATTTATTTGTAGGTTGTATTTAATGTTTTGGCTGCTGTTCGACTTTGGGGACAAATGAAGTTTATCTTGACTTAAAAATAAATAAATAAATTTATTATTTTTTTGGTGCATTTAATGCCACATATATATATTTTTTATTTATTCCCATATTTATTTTGATTTTCACAGCTTTGATCCTCCATACCCAAGTGCCTTTTAGTTCCATTATAATTAGGAGAAGAAAACTGGGCAGCTCACATGGAAACGATGCAGGCGAACACAAGAAAATATATATGATTGAATTGAGGTGATTTGAGGTGAACTGTACCTTTAATGGAACATGTGAAAGCATGACTTCTTGAAAATATAAAGCGATGAAGTCAAAAACATTTTAAAAAACCAAAAAAACTTTTTTCTCTCTTCCTCTTTACCTCTCTGTCTTCCTCCTCCCCATCATCCTCCTCCGTGCCCACCTGACCCCAGCCGGACGACCTCGACCCCTTCCACGACCTCCTGGATGACGGCTCCTACACTACAGACGTCAACATGCCGAGCCCCAAGCCCAAATACCTCCAATGCAAGGAGACAAAGAAGGACCTGATAACGTAAGCGCCCCCTCCTCTTCCTCCTCTTCCCACCTGACCCCACCTGCCTCTCCCCACTCATGCTCTGCTTCCCCTCCATTTTGTTTCTTCCTTCATCCTCCTCTTCACCTCAGTGGCCCACCTTCCTTCCTCCTCCCTCCCGTCCTGTGCTGCTGGCAGTGGCTTTGCTATATGACTTTTATTTCCCAGCTTAATCCATATGTCCACACTGATCCCAGACCTGGTAAATCCGACTGATGCCCTCACTGTAGTTTTGATGCTTTATGTTTATGAGATGCAGCAGCAGCTGTCAGTATGGTGATGTCAGGAAGATGAAGCAGAGACAGTGAAGCTAAACTGGAAACAATGAAAACCAAACAAACCAGAAACAAACCCCCTTTTTCTGTAATTTTCACTTTTCCTTCTCCTTCCCTTTGGGCTTATAAATCTGTCTATTTTTCCGGTGGCAGATGTCCCACACCGGGGTGTGATGGAAGTGGTCACTTGACGAGCAATTTCGCCTCACATCGAAGGTGTGACTTCCTTTTCTCCTGGTGGATTCTAAGTCTATTTCTCTTTATTGTTTTCAGCTTACCTCGACTATGCTGTCAAACACCTCTAGGCAGAATGTCTCTCTCTCTCTCTCTCTCTTATCTGTTAGCCCTTTGACTATTTGACCAGACATGCTGAAACAGGGCTGAAATACTGAAAGAAGAACAGACTAGAAATTAATTAAAGATTGGCTACATGCTCATTTTCCTAAGCTAAACCCCCGGATGAAGCGATTCCTCAATGGGCCGTGTGTAAAACCGTCTAAGCTGATGTTATTCAGTCCTCCAGGCCTTTCCCACAGTGCAATGCAGACTAAGCATTTAGCATTCAGAGACAGCAGGTTGAAGTAGAATTGCTGAGTATAAGATGAGTCTGCATGGACCGAGTGAAGTCAGACGTGGCTGCACAGACTTTTGGATTTCCCCTGAACGAGCTCACGTTTCCAACAAAATTCCTGAAAACATTATTCAGTCCCGTTTGAGCAGCGTAGCTGCATGAAAACTTTACATGGGTGCAAATACTCAGAGGGTTAACTTTCCCTGCACGTGCATCATGGCTTTATTACATTTCCTGGTTGATATTTTTATTTCTGCATGCGTTTGGAGTGGGAGTGTGAGTGCAAGCTGATTGTGTTGTGTCACAGTAGTTGGAGTGTGTTTTCTTTCCTTAATTTTTGTGTGACTAATGTTCCGCTGGTGTATTTTTCAGTCTCTCAGGTTGTCCTTTAGCTGACAAAAGTATTCGAAGCATGCTGGCCAACAACGCGCAAGAGCTCAAGTAAGTGTGACATGATTCATTCGCACGTTTGATTTGTATGTCGAGCTCGCTTTGCCTTCATCAGTTGTGTTACAGTCAGCTCACATAAATGTACAAACTGATGACGTAAAGCAGAGATTTGCAATCAGGGGTACAAAGACCTCGGGGGGGGGGGGCGTCTGAAGGCAGGGGGTGAACTTTAAAACAGTTTAATTAAAGAGCTGAGAAAAAATAAAGAGCTGAGTGGACTTCAAGAGGTCTCAGTAGTAAAGTTAACTAAAATGGAAGAACAGTGGGAACTGACAGCCATATAATGCATATGATTTAAATACAACAGTAATGGACAAAAAGAGGAAGACGATGGTTACCAGCTGGCCACCAACAGACTCTGAGAGGACATAATAGGATGAGCACATTGGTCACTTTGGTCTTTTAAAGAGATTTTATGCCAGTATAGGACTTAGTCAGAGTCGGGGTTTTGTAGCAGGCAGTAAACGTGTTCTTGTAACATGGAACTGGCTGACCTCTGGAGCCTCAAATGGACATTAGAGGAACTGCAGTTGCTTTGCCCTTTTAAAGGCCTTTGCCTTGTTCGAATTGAGATGCTGCACTTCTGCTGTAGGCCCTGAGCCCTTTTTGTGTTTTCTGCCCCAGGTGCCCGACACCAGGGTGCGATGGTTCGGGACATATCACTGGCAATTACGCCTCACACAGAAGGTAAAACTCCCCATGCAAAAATTAATCAGCCCGTTTCCTCTCATTGGTGCCTGGTGCAGAGCTCACCTCACACTGCGCCTCTCTTTTCTCTCTTTGTAATGCTGTCATTTATCTGCAGTCTTTCAGGGTGTCCGCGGGCCAGGAAAAGTGGGATAAAGATCATCCACAGTAAAGAGAACAAGGAGGACCAGGAGCCTATCAGGTACAGTACAGACACTCATCATCCGTCTTCTGTCTCCCTTTAAAACCCTGATGATAACTCCTCCTCCTCTTCCTCCTCCTGCGACCAGCTCTGCTCACTACATATTTCCCGTGTGACACAGGACATGATATATGACTTTAAAATGATGCGAAGAAACCACGTGTTGATGTGTTGCTGCTTGACTCCTGTAAGCAGGACTCAGTATCAGCTCTGACAAGACAAATATCCTTGGAGTGTGAAATTTCTGCGGGAGTGTAGAGGTGCAGGAGAAACTTCAGGGGTGCAGGTTTCTATCAGTTTAGAGGAGGCTGGGGGAGGTTCTGCAGTCTCTGGCAGACTCCTGCAGACACACCGGTAGGGAAAGAGAGCGGGAGACAGAGGCAGAGAGAGAGAGATTGATTGACTTTACCTGAATCGTGCGATGTGCTTCTCTGGCCTCAACTCTGCAGCTGCATTGATTTCTCTGGTGGTGCAGAGTACAAACAATACTCTCTTTGCTTGCTCTAAAGCTCCTCATTGTGCCTGATTCTGAGGACGGACGGCCACAGCTAACCCTGTTAGGCTGCTCTGTGGTTAGCACAGGGAGCACGGTTTAGAATGATTCTGATTCACTAACACAGGCATGGTGGTAAGACAGAATCAGCTGGTGCACATTTTTGTGCGCATTTTGAACACACTTATCAGAAAATGAGGCCCACTGAGACTGTGTGATAGGAAGTTTTTGTGAGGAAGGCACTCCCTCTGCAACTGAATGAACGGGTGTGGAAATGAGATCTTCCCTAGGAGGAAGAGGGGGTCTCCCAGTGGCTGGGAACTGACTTGAAGCTGCTGTAGATGTAATCGGATATTTCTCCACTGAAGGAAACTAATAATGGATTACAATTTGTGCTGGAAGTGCAGAACAGAAGTTCAGACTGTCCTGCGTTGTATGAGGGGAATGTTTTATACTTTTGTTAGACCAATTGTGGGTTAAACTTTGGGAAGAACAGACAAAAGAGGAATTAAATAAATTCCTTTGACTGAAGACAGCAGGAGAGTCGGTGCACCTGAACCTCCCTGTATCTGTTTTCTAGTCAAAAAGCCATGAGGTTGAACTAAAAGCAGACAGAATTGATACTTCCACGGCTTTAGCCATAATCCATTCTGCGCGCTGTGACATTTGGAATAATTTACTGCCTCAATGCATCTGATTAGCGCTGGTGTTGATGCACTGTCACCATTCCAAAACTGCGATAAGGCTGCCACTGGGACAGCTTTAAAATAAGATGATCGTATCTTTGTTTAAATCAGAGTGAATTGGATGGAGGAAAACTGAAAAATAACATCAGCCCGTACAGTGTTTCAGCACTGAGGAGGCAGAAGCTTAGACTCACAGGTCACAAATAAGCAAGTTATCTCCTGTATGATAAAAAGATGATGGAGGGTGTTTTATTCCCCCTTAGGTGTCCAGTCCCAGGATGTGATGGTCAGGGTCATGTGACTGGGAAGTACGCGTCCCATAGAAGCGCATCAGGATGCCCCATAGCAGCCAAGAGACAAAAGGACGGCTACCTAAATGGCATTCAGTTCACGTGGAAGTCTGGGAAGACGGAGGGCATGTCCTGCCCAACGCCGGGCTGTGACGGCTCAGGTCACGTCAGTGGAAGCTTCCTGACACATCGGAGGTGAGTTAGGGGAATATGGCTGCAGTATTAAATATGGAGATTAAGGAGAATGACATCTGCTACCGCTCAGAAGGCCTTACATGGTCATCAAAATCTTTTAAAAAAAATTTCTTTTACAGATTTCAAAATGTCAAACTTTTCTGTAGCAGTGGAAATGAATTCAACCTTCCTTCAGGTGCCCAACTTTCAAACATCAGCCTGCACAGAGGCAGTGATGGAACAAACGTTTTCTGCAGCCTCTGATGCATTATTAGGGCAGTACGCTCCTGCAGGAAGCAGCAATGAATATTCCCGTCTGAATGGAGGGGAAAATGCAGTAACAAAGGCAGACAGACGGGTCAGTCAGGGCTTCATCCTACAGCCAAAACATTAGAAGAAAAGAACCAGATGGAGGCTTCAGATGATGGAAGAGCTGCACAGTCTGCAGACTAAAACCCCATCGAGCTGATTCAGGATGAACTGGACAGAAGGGGGACAGCCCAGCAAACACTGTTTCATCTCCATCGTAGAAAAAAACAAGTGTTTTGACTGCTGAATGAGTCAAAAATTCAGATGAATTATCAGGGTTGGCAGCTCTCTTGTTTCTACACTCCCATGCTGCCCAAGCAAAGCTCACACTGAATGAGGGGAAACCTCAGAGAAAATGGTCTGGAGAAACAGCTTTTTTGTTGGAGTTGCAGGAGGTGCACAGACCAGTCTGCAGGAGGTTCCTGACACGTTCAGGAGCCCTGAGCTCCGTCACAGCCATCGAGACCTTTTTTTTTTTGCTGTTATGAAAAGTCTGATCTGTTTCCTGAAGCCAAACACAGATTTCCTTAAACCTCAGTTTATGTCGTGCTGCTTATTTTATCAGTATTGTGTGCCTGGATGTTTACCTGAATTCTGGACTTCAGCTCATCGGGTGGATAAAATATGGATAAAATATGAAGCTACACGAATGTTATTGTTATTGTGTAGGCCAGTGGTCTAGCAAGTTAACCAAATAAACTTAAAAAACAATACCATGTTAAATATGTGTTGGACATTTTAACACGCGAGTGTACGGGAATGGGCTCACTGCTGGTGCCTCTTCTGGACGCCAGAGGAACTGCAGCATTTGGCACCTCGGCCGCAGAGGCTGATGCTAGGTTGAAAGTTGCCACATTAAAATGAGCGTCCTGTATCTTCTTTAGGAAGAACACGTTAAGTGGGATCAATTTTTCTTTCATTTTTGTAGCTGTCTGTGAACCATGCTGGCTCAGTGTGTGTGCCTGTGGAAGCCCATCATACACTGAAACAATGCTTCCTCTTCTTGTCACTGCTTCCAGTCTGTCAGGTTGTCCACGTGCCACCTCCGCCATGAGGAAAGCCAGGCTCTCCGGGGTGGAAATGCTAACAATAAAGCAGCAGCGTGCCAGCAACGGTAACTGCAACTACCACTCACCCACACAATACAGCCAATCAGGAACGTGGCCATGGAATGATTTACTGAAGACACTTCCAATTCTACATAATGGACCAATCAGGAATGTGTGTGTGTGTGTGTGTGTGTGTGAGAGCTGGGTGTGAGTAATGAGAGGAGTGGAAGAACAGGGCTGGGTTTGCTGTAATGTGTCTGTGAGGTTGTTGAGTCTTAATTAGCTTAAATGGCCTAGTCCGGTTGTGCTGTGGAGGTGGAGACAGTCGCACACAGAGTGTCCAGCAGACTTCGATTTTAATTACTTCTACACAAAGGGTGCTGCTGTGATTCAGAGTGCCTCCTTCTGTGCAGGGCTGGAACATGAGGAGGAGATCAAACAGCTGGATGAAGAAATCAAAGATTTAAGTGAATCTAATTCACAAGTGGAAGCAGACATGATCAAACTCAGAACACAGGTGAGTCACTTCCTGTTGGCTACATCCGTACACCTTTTTGTGTACCGAGTGTGATCAGAAAGTTCTGCAACTCCGCCCCTTAGAACTCAGAAACCTAAACCTTGTTAGAGAAATCGGGTCAGGTTTATCCTTTTAAGGAAACATAAGGAGTTCTGGGGTGCGTGATACAGTGTGGCTGGTCTCCAGTTCAATATCATCTTTTTGTGCACGTTTGCACCGTTTCAGAGACGCTTTCAGAAGTCCTGTTATTACCTCTGAACCTGTGCTTCTGCTGCAGTGCATCCAAACGGTGATTCCTTCAACTTCATTTTCATTTAACAAGTGAAATCAGATTGAGTGAAGCTTGTGTTGATGTGGCTAAATACTGAGGATGGGATGTGTCACAGTTCAGGTGTTTTATCATTTTTATCATTTTTATGGACCCACCTCATAAACTTTCAGAAGACACAGATGACCAGTAGAAAAAGTAGATCCGTTTATCATGGAACATCAGCCTGACCTGAAGGAGAGAACAGGGGAAAGCAGATATGGTCATTCCTGAAGTTTCGGTCTCACACAGAGTCTCACATACTTCCTCCTACACCGCCGCATAGAGAGACACAGTTTGCCAGCATGGACTGTCGGCAAACAGCTGAACTGCAATGTAGGCCAAGCAAACCTCATTAAATACAAGCAAAAAGGCAACAATTTTTTTCATGATTAAAATTTTGCCAGTCTTCCCTTCAAGGTCGTGTCCTTGTGCGCCTCTGGGCCTACTATTTTTAAATCCCTCCCTGGACTGTGGACTTCAGACTTGCAGAAAGCAAACATCAGTTTCTTTGTGGAGCTGACCCAACTTTCACCACTGCTGATCAGACCTGTGCACACCTGGTGACATGGTCTTAAGCCTCAAGTGGACGTTAGAGGAACTGCAGCTTCATTTTGCAGCCCTGGAGGTTGTTGAGGCGGGTTTGCAGAACTTTATGGTTGCATCTCGTATGCTCTGATCCTGCAGTGGTGTGTAGCTACCCGTGAAGCTGTGCACTAACCCTGCACCGTCCCTCTCCCCAGATCACAACAATGGAGTCCAACTTGAAGTCCATAGAGGAGGAAAACAAGGTGATTGAACAGCAAAATGAATCTCTCCTGCATGAGCTGGCCAACCTCAGCCAGTCACTGATTAACAGTTTAGCTAATGTCCAGCTCCCTCATATGGTAAGGGCCACCAGGAACGACAAGCCAGCAAGTTGCAGAATAAAGCTGACCGTAGCATTATTTGTGTGTTTAAGCTCAGCCCAATGTGCATGCTGCTTAGCCTGAAGTGTGAGACGTTGCTTGTCTTTCCAAACAGCGAGGGGGAGTGGTAGTTTCTCACAGCGATAGCATCTCCATGAACTGAAATTAACCCAGAGCGTGTAGAGTGTGTATTGAGTTTTCTGTCTTTTATTCTTAGTTTGATTCTGACTGTTTTCATGGATTGAAAATATATACATTCACATGTTAACCTTCATATTGTTTGCTCTTAATGATTAAAAAAGTTCTATAGTAATCACACTGGATTGTGATGTTTATCCTTCACACTGCTCTCATATCCTTTAATTTTAAAAGGAATTGAACCTCAATTAAGGTGTAAATTGAAGGCATTTTAAACAATCATATCCTACTTTGATACTTGAAAATTTCTTCTGATCAAAAATGTCCATGAAAGTGCAGTAGAATGACTTTCTCTCTACATATACAGCTTTTCTCAGTTAGATACTGCCATCTAGTGTTTGATTGTGAGATTGCACCCTGCTTTCTCAAAGATTTAATTGAGAATTGTACCTTTTTTCCCTCTCAGAAACCACTGACACACAAAGAGCCTCCTCTGAGAACTAACAGCTGCTTACAGATGCACCAGCAAGTAAGTCACAACCTGCATCATTTACATTGTTCTGTTTTGCTGTGATTTTCTTTAGCACAGATTTTACCCTAACGTCTCGAACCTGTTAAAATGTTCACCACTTCCCAATGTCCACTGAAGCAGACCTGGAAAAAAGAAGTACAAGAGAACTGGAAACTGTGCCAGCCTATCTCAGGCACCATGTGAGCGACAACAATGGACAAGGCTCCTGTACCCTGAAAAGCCTTTTCCCTGCAGACCACCATCATAAAAGAGACATCTGTAGAACTTCTGAAAGGACTCAAAGTCTGTTCCTAATCTTTGACTTGTTCATTTATTAAACAATAGCAGCTTCATTCTTATATGACAGAGTTACAGAGAGGAAAAGTGAATTAAAGGTGCAATATGTAGAATAACGTACTTCAGAGACAGGAGGGGTCACAAGTTTCTCTAATTTTGTGTTGGACATGGACATTGAAGCAACCAGTTTTGGTCTCTACCATCATTATCCAGCAAACAACCTGCAGGAAGATTAGCTGCAGGGACCAGTGCTTTAGACCTCGGCATCACCTAATGGTGGTGATGATGAAGCAAGGCGATGATGTAAGCATTGTGCAATAAAGAATAATTGCAGCGACACACTCTAGACCAGTGAACAGCAACTGGCTGCCTGCAGGCCACATCCAGCCCGCCAGAGATTAGCTGAGTGAATCTATGTAGAAGTCTTTTTTCATAGTCTGATATTTGGGCCTTTTGCCCTCATTCACACTGGGCAGAGGATCGACTGAATGTTTTGCTGGTTTTGCCACAAAATAAAATATACATAAATGTTAAAAAGTAGGTAAATTATTGTATTTACATTTTGTAAAAAGGCACCTCACCATTGCCTGTGAAATAAAATTACTGAACTTTACCATAAGAGCCAGATAATAATAATAATAAAAAAGGAATTTAAAAAAAAAGAAAAGAAAAGAGTCCAGGCAGGTTTAGGTTTTGCATCTGAACTCTTCCTGTTTCTATATTCATAAAAAAAACAACAACAAAAATGCCTTCTGAAAAGTAGATTTTGCAGAAATAAACTCGTTCTCATGAAACATTTTATTGTTTCTGTGGTCATCATATCTGTAATGAAAACAACTGTGGTGTCTCCATAACAACCGTCAACATAACAGAGAAGAACATGTAAGTGCCAGACTTGTACATCACATCATTAAAAATAGTATAAATTTGACATATCAAATGATAATATATTACTTAGGATACAGTATTAATTTAATTTTACTTTACGAGAGCATCTGGCCTTCACAGTGTCTGCAGAGAAAAATGTAGTTGATGACCCCTGCTGTAGACCATTGATTCTCAAAGTGTGGGCCTGCAGGGGGGCTGAAGCAATAATAGAAATTCAGTTTGAAATTACTCACAAATATGCACAGTTCCATGTTTATATATGTTTTCGTTCATATAAAAAGTGAATTAAAACTGGGAACCCAGCATGGAATTTTCCGGTTTAAGGAGGCTGCAGCATTCTTGACTTTTGGAACCACTGGTCTAGACTAAACCTGCCAACCAGCTTCAACCGTTGTTCTGTCCTCCAACATAATAAGAAGAAGTTTGATTTCTTCATCCTGTCATGTTTTAGACAGGTCAGACAGGAAGCTACACTGACAGTACTGTGCAAAAGTCTTGACTCACTCCTCATTTGTTTCTGTTTTGCTTCCAAAGATCCAGAATCTTGTATTTTTTTTAAAAAAGTGGTCTTGAATTACCTTTGCCAGGGCTGCCCTTTATCACTGATTCTATTCATAATTTTTATGAAATTTCTAGGCATAGTCATGTCATAGTCATCGGAAAGCTTCTACCTTGGTGGCCTCAGAATCTCATCCGGAAAAGGGTGGAGTGCCCGCTCTGGCTCAGGGACGAGTTGCTGCCCAAGGGTAACTGCCCTCTCCCTTAGAGATAGGGTGAGCAGCGCAGCCATTCTGGATGGGCTCAAAGTAGAGCCGCTGCTCCTCCACATCGGTATTCTCGGTATTCAGACTAGGATGCCTCCTGGGCACCTCTTGGGTGAGGTGTTCCGAGCATTTCCCATCGGAAGGAGGCCCCGGGGCAGACCTGGAATATGCTGGAGAGATTATATCTCTCGGCTGGCCCGGGAACCCCCCGGATGAGCTGGTGAAGGTGCCCGGGGAGCGGAAGGCCTTGGCTTTTTTTCTTTAGGCTGCTGCCCCCACGACCCGAGTGATGAATCCATATTTGACATTTATTGTTCAAATCATCACCAGCAGGAGGTAGGGAGAGAGGTCCAACAGTGAGTGTCTTCAAACACGTGAAACACAGTGGAGGATCCAATTTATTTTGGCCTTTCATTGCTTCCATACTTCACGTGTCCGTGTTCTAATATCAGTGATGGGTGGATGAGAAGATGCTCTAACATTACTGTGGTTTAGTGTGAGGTGGAGTTTGTGATGGATTTGAAGATTTGATGAAAGCTAGAAGATGTATGAGGATTTTTTTTTCTGCCTCTGATAGCCTACATGTGATGTTTGTGTTTTCCTGCAGGAGCCAATTAGCGAACAGAACTTTGATGCCTACGTCACCACTTTGACGGACATGTACACAAACCAAGAGCAGTACCAGAGCCCAGAGAACAAAGCCCTGCTGGAAAACATCAAGCAGGCTGTCCAAGGGATCCAGGTGTAACCAACCACTCAGCAAAGGAAGACTTTTTGTTCCCACCGTAGGTGTGGGCAGCGAATCAGAATCCACGTACAAACAGGCAGTGATGGTTTGATCTCCTCGGTCCGGTGCAGTAACTTCTAAAGTGTTATATATTCTAAATTCTGTTCTTTGAAAAAATACTGAGGCGCTAAGCGTAGGAAGACCTCGAGATCTTTTCTTTCTGTCTTTTCTTTCTGGGTCTCGCTGTGAGGGAGAGCATCAAAACTGCAGAATTAGTTTTTGAGGACATTCACATTTTGTACGTTTTCATATGAGCTGACATAGTGTCATGTAATGTTTCTAGCTGCTCATGTATGCACATTTTTAGTGTATATTTCTGAACAGTAAGCTAATGCTAATGGAACGTGAGCTCTTTTTGACCACGAAAAGCAGTGACGGAGGAGGAAGCTGCGGATTTTTCTCCTCACGCAGTGGACGATTCTGGACTTTTAGATGTTTTTTTTTCTTCTTCTTCTTCGTCTTCTTCTTCTTCTTCTTGCGTGTAGATTGTTCCAGAGCAAGAACTGGTTTTGCGGATCGCTTTATTTTCTGGCAATGCTTGAGAAAAGTTTGTGCTTTGTTTTAAAGAAAAGATGTGCAGCTGCAGGTGGGGGCATTTTTAAATCGGTGCTGTAAATGAACCCGGAGAGGAAACTGACCTGATGTTTGTATGAATGTATGTATGAACAGTTCTATCGGAAACATCATTACACGGAAACCTGATGGTGGAAATCCCATTACCTAGGAGAGCCAATTGAATCCTAGAGGAACACGTCATGTTCACATGCTCATCGTTAATTAGTAGAAAAGATGTGTAAAGACCTATAGAAACCTCTCTGCTATCAAATCTGCTCAATTTGGAGACTCGTCTTGGAAACGTCTCTGCAATATCAGAACTATTGTTTCTAGCAGGAACGCGATGCAATCTGCAAAGGAAAAACAGTTGGGTATATGCAATCTCTTGTTTATAAGCATAGCGGGGTAACAGGAATCTTTTTAATATAGCCTGTAATGTAAAATATTGATTTTTATACAAATCTTTTAATACAAAAAATCTTTTTAAAAAAGGAGGAGGGAACCTGGACGTTGAGTTTTAGGAGCGGAAGTATATGAGTTCCACTTTTTTTCTGTACGATTTTGCACAGGGACACCTTCGTTTCCATGTTTTGATGTTCTTACAGAAGCTAAAAGCAGTACCCGAGAGCCTGAAGCGAGGGTTTCCGAGGGTTTTGTAAAGAGTATTTATAGAGTATGACAGCGGGACTTACAGGGTCACTGTCCCCACTTATGTGCCAGTAGACTATTTGCACTTGTCCTTGAAGATATTATCCTTACGTACGGCGGCGTGCAATTTCCCAGGTGACCTCTTTGGCACACGATCGGATTTCGTACCACTGAGAGAGGAAGAACAGGGACTTTGAATCAGATGAGAGGATGGTTAGAACCATAGCAGTTATACTGTAGGCTACTTATCAAGTGTAAAAACATTCAGTCATTTTTGCTCTGTTTTAGGAAGATGAAGTTATCCCCCAGCAGCACTTTATATCTAATCACTGTACAAAGGGTTAAATAGTCAATCAATTCAAGGTTTGAAAAAAATAAGCCGAAGCAGCGGAGGCGTGCAGGAGCAAGACCTTCGCGGGGTGATGCTGCAGTCGCTGTGGGCACCCCTCCATTCTGTCGTCCTAGTTGTTAGCGATCATGTTCAGATTTTGCCTTTTCAAGAGCGAATGCAAAAGGTGCTCATCGTTCACCTGACTGAATCTCATCTATTGTACTTTACTGTCCTCTGTCAGGACTCTGCTTCCCATCATCCATGACTGCATACGCCTTTTTCCACAGCATCGTGTCTGCAGCTTTTTGCCAATATAGTAACGCTTCAGTAGAGTAATAGCTAGTACCAGTTTTTGAATTAATTCTCATTACCAGTGAACACGGAGGAGGGATTTTAAAGCACAAACCGGCTGCTCATCTGATGTTGGGACATAAATAACAAACCTGAAAAAGAGTGCTCTGTGACTATCTGTAGGGAACACAAAGAGGTGCATCATACTTAGAACTTTTCATAGAAATATTGTGAATTCATCAGAGTTTATTATTTAGTTGGAGCCAGCTGATTTAGTTTGGAGGTTGATTTCAGTGACCATTAACAAAGACAGGATTTTGTATAAACTATTGTGCTCTCTGTGGAACTGAAGTTTGATTTATTTTTGTACTACACAGCATGGATTTGTTGACATTTTAATTTTGCTATAAATGTGTGAGATCACAAGTTGCTGTGATATTTCATTTATAAATTGTGAACTTTGTACAATTTTTGTCATGCTGGATGTTGACACATCTTAAACTCAGAATAAAGAAAAAATGTGTTGCCAGAGGCTTGGAAAGGAATTCTTTGTGTCTTTATTCTGTGAAGGTTCAACAGTTCACTGTTCTAACACTGTGAAGTCCTACAGCAGGGGTATTCAACTCCAGGCCTCGAGGGCAAGTGTCCTGCAGGTTTTAGATGTGTCCCTGATCCAACACACCTGAATCACCTCCTCAGTATGCAGTCAAGTTCTCCAGAGTCCTGCTAATGACTTCTATATTTGACTCAGGTGTGTTGGATCAGGGACACATCTAAAGCCTGCGGGACACTGGCCCTCAAGGCCTGGAGTTGAGGATCCCTGTGCTACAGGAAAGCTTCATAATGATCTGCTGTGAGATTATCACAGACTGACAGTGTTTTTATTGTTTCCAGAAGTTACCATATTAGGACCAAAGGGTGAAGTACTAAGTTATCATCTCCTGCTACACAGCTTGGTTATTAAGCTGCATCCACAGACTGTATGGGAGCATCACACAGATACAGATACCTGTAACCTCCAAATAAAATTCCAGAATCAGAAGCAGCCATATTATTGGTCAGATAACTGCATTAAAAATGCACCAAAAGGCTCCAACAGCACAAACACAGTGCAGAGGTCCAGTTCAGGGACTCCAGTTAGCAGAGGGGAAGCCTTGCAGACAGCTACCAGCTACAGCCGCCTGTGTCACCATCCACCTGTCAGAGAGGCCACACCCCTAATAATGCCAACATAAACAGGTGAAATTAGCTATAAAGACCAAAGCACTTTCTTCCTGCTAATGTGGGGCATTGTAACATGAGAGTCCACAGAGAAAATCTGAGATATTATGGACTTAACAACAGTAACATCAACTACTCATCACTGAAGTGTTACTAAGATGAGCATTTTGGCCTTTGCTGGTTTAAAACCAGATGTGATAACATCTGGGATGTCATACAGCAGCAATTTGTCAATCACAAGGAGGACTCACCCTAAATGCTGCATTTGACTCTAAATGCTGCATTAACTTTACAGTCTTCTAATAACATTCCTTACAGTAAGATGGATTTAAAGGCACATATCCCACAGCGCTCTGTCACAGAGTTTTCCCTGCAGCCCTCCAGCTCCTACTTGTGTTGATGTGACAGGAGATCTTTCCTTTCAAGTTCCTTTTTTTTCCCAGTGTGCTTTTTAAAAAAATTCATTTTTTGCTGTTATCTGTAATTATAATGTGCATCTCCTATTGCCAGTTTTCCTTGAAATGCAAATATTTGTTCTTTTAGTAATATCTTACATATGTGGTCTGTGTGTTTTTAACCATTCCCATGCTCTTTAACTACAGTGTGATTTTAAAAATGAACCAGCAGATGTCAGCAAACAATACCTCATACCTACTGCACCTGCTGATGAAGCCAGGTCACCTTTATGGAGCGTAAGCTGAGTGGCACTATACCTGTTTCTCCTCCTACTGCCTCACCTTCAGTGCAGGGAGCAAACAATAATATCTCTCTGCTTTATCTTTTTTTTTCAACTCCAAAAAATATTTAGCTAAATATTGTATTTATTTAGCTGAAATAATAATAATAAAAACTTTTTACCATACCCATCTGTCCAGGGTGTACCCACCTCTCACCCTATGACAGTCGGGATAGGCCCCATGACCGTGAACTGAGCAGAGGAAGAGATGGATAGGTGGATGGAAGCCATACCATTGGTTAATTCAGACTTTTAATTGATAGTTTTGGTAGCACAATCACCTGATTAGAATTGTTAGTCATACTTTAACTATTTCAACTTTTGACCATCACATATCCATGTGAATCATTCAAGCATTGATTTTTTTGTCTACTCTTATATTGCTTTTTAGGAACATTTTTCTTAGGTCCACTTAAGTGTCTGCCGTGGGGTACATGTACCCCCTGGTTGGAGTTGAGTACGTGCTCCTGTCAGGCTACAGATGAGAAAAAAGCCTGATTTGAACTTACACGGCAAATAGAGTTTTATTGTTTCACATTAGCTAGAGGCTAATAGCTCCATCTGACAGCTCGGACTGGATAAGATATGATTTGTACTCCATCAGTTTCCCTTAAAGTCCACATAACTAGGAAACAGAGCATGTAACAGAAAATAGGAACATGCCAGGGAGAAACTTTACAAATTTGTGTCTTCTTTAAACTCTTCACCAATGACAGGTCATTAGATGATGTCAGGTGATAGAAGAACAACCTGGGAAGCTTCAGTGGAGTTACAGTAGTTTAAATTGAGAAGACTGGTGGAGTCTGTGTCGGGACAATGAACCAGTGTTTCCCGATGGAGCTGAATATTCAGGCTGTAGGCTCCATAGAAGTCCATTTCAATCTGTTCGTTTATTATGTAGAAAGCAGAATGTGCTGAAACAAAGCCTCCATGGTTTATCTGCGCCTCCAGGCTGTCAGGTTATGGAAATGCTCACAATAGCAATGGGACAGCATTATTACAGGTGGAAATGCAAACAATGACACAGTGTAGAGCAATATGGTAGTGTTATGTCCTGTTACTTGGTTCGTTAGTATTGCTATCACAACCAAATGGAATTTTGGGCTTTTAGTTATTATTTACATTATATGAAATACACCTCAAATATTATACATATTTTCCTCTGTTGGTAATCATCATCTTCCCTGTTAAATCCAAAATAATAAGATTAAAAAATAAACAAATGTTTGTGTGCCTCCTGCGTGCACATGTCCCAAACTCCTGCTAAATGGTTCTAAAATAAAAACCAACGTGGTTATACTGTATGAGTTAAACACATCATCTGGTAGATAATACAGGTTGTTATTCACCCCAATTTTTTCATAGTAAGTATTTGAGGTCGAAACCCTAATTTGAGTAAAACTTTGATCATCCTTTCAAGTGTAGTGTTAGATAGATAGACTTACAGACTTTCTCATATACGACGGTTTCAACTATAATCAGATATGTGTTATATGAACATAATATGGCCATACTGGTAGTATGGCCGATGTTCATATAACACATATCTGATTATAGTTGAAACCGTCGTATATGAGAAAGTCTGTAAGTCTATTCTATCTAACAGTACACTTGAAAGGATGATCAAAGTTTTACTCAAATTAGGGTTTCGACCTCAAATACTTACTATGAAAAAACTGGGGTGAATAACAACCTGTATTATCTACCAGATGATGTGTTTAACTCATACAGTATAACCACGTTGGTTTTTATTTTATAATCAGCCGCATTTCATCAACACACCAACCTCCACAGCAACAACGACCCCACAATCAAATGGTTCCCTGCCACATGCGAGCATCCAGAAAGGGCCAAGTTTTGGGTACAGCTAAACAAAGGAAAGCAAAATAATCCCAAACCCAAAACCAAACAAAATTTAACACAGAGAATGTATATTTACATATATACAAATTCATAAAATATTTCAGTAACACGATTTTATACCTCTATATTAAAACTCTTTAATCTAAACTCCTCTAATATGATACTA
>JAMQGT020008720.1:0-28115 GCA_024447675.2 Pterophyllum scalare | reverse complement strand
TGTTTAACACAATGTTTTGAATGTGTGCAGACGTACAAACACCTTAACTCTGATCCTTTTTTACCCCCATAGGCTCCATCTGCTGCTGAAAATGGAAACCTGGATGGTGATGACCCTCCAGCCCCCCCAGCATCCTGTGCCTTGAACCGTGCCCTGTGAAACTGGTGACATAGCAGACCAGTTTGTTCCCGGACTTTCCCACTGTAAAGGCGTTCAGGGCCAGAGGCATCAGAGCCAGGTGAGGGGGCAGAGAAGAGGGGCTAGGTCCAGACCCCAACACGAGAGAGCCGCCCCCATCGCAGAGCACCTGGACAAACTCTCTCTTTCCTCGGACTGCACTGAAGGGCCGGTCAAAGCTAAAGCTCAGGGTAATCATGGCCAACACGTGCAGAGAAACCCAGAACTGTGTCCCTCAAATACGGGCGGGGATGTTGAGGCAATGCAGCAAGAGGCGCAGGTGCCCACCTGTCAGTCAGGTTTGGAGACAGAGTTCCCAAAAGATGCCGTGGACTCTGCAGGCAGTCGAGGCCATCGCGGAAGGAGAAGGGGCCACTACCGCTCTGCCCCACACTCAGGAGCTCCGGGACCCGCGCGGCACCACTGGGATGGCCGTGGCTCGAGAAGCAGAGGAGGAGCCAGTAACCTGTGCGGCAGAGGAGGAGGTCCCCGTCGTGGTCACGGCAGGGGCGTCCAGCAGAAGGAGAGGGGAAGAGAGGAGGTGCTATGACAAAGGGCGACAGGAGGGCCAATGAACGAACTTACATGTGCCTCCATTATCAGTGTGCATAGATCAAAGCCCTGCAGCAGCAAAGACGTTCACTGCAGTGTCCCATCCTCCTGTCCGATGCCATCATCCTGCTCTCTGGTACGCACTTTCACGCACTCCATCAGGTCCAGATGGTTGTTGCTTTTTGTTGTGGCACTATATGAATTCAAAGAAGTACAAATTAAATTGTCTTTGGATGGTAGCTGTGTGTCTGTGTCTCCTTCATACTTCTGTGAATGTTTTCAGGATACTTGGTGTTACACTGACATTGCAGCCAAGTACCAGACATAAAATGTGCAGAATCCCCACCGCTGCAATCCTTAACTCTTCCTGAACAGATTATTAAACTGCAGGTGAACTCTGCTGTGAGTTCTGCGAGCAGGCCTTCGTGGGCTGGCAGGTGAGAGGATGAAGCTCCAGAACTTGGACAACAGGGAGCGAAACCTTCAGGATGAAAAGGTCCAAACTGCCACCGGAGCTGCAGTCATCAGTCACTGAGCAGGACTCAATTAACGCAAGGTTTATATTTGGTATGTTAATACGTGGGTTTGACATCACATATAAATGATGCTGTACCTTTACCTGCATACACCTCATAATTACTGGGTACCATTTAAACTGTTTGAGAACCTCTAATTCAAAAACAGATGCAAAGTGTTTAAAAAAACTAATAAATAATAGTAACTTATTGCTTATTACTGCAGCCACGTTTTCATGACATACATTGAATTCGGGGACGGTTATAAGTTATTTCCTTTGGCGCATATTATTGAATTTGTGTTTAAATCAAATCTCAAGAACTAAAAATTAATTTACAATAGAATAAAATTAAAATCTTTATTTTTTACGTGGCTTTAAAGTAGTTAAAAATAAGGAGTTAACCCGCGGGGCGAAATCATAACGTCACGGCGCTAAGACTCATGGGAGATGTAGTTGCTTTACTGTAAAAGAGGCGGATCGTAACCTACGCCATCTTGGCAGTTTTTGCCGCTGGGGCCGTCCTATCTTTGAGCTGCGCAGAGGCGTGTGTGGCTGTTTTTAAACGGCGGAGGTTATGACTGGCGGGAGCGACTTTCACAAGGGCTACGCTAATAACAAGGACTCCGAGCCCAGGATGGACGTGGACATGGATTCGAGTCATATGGAAGGTGAGCGGGGAGAGCTGGACGGCAGCATCCCGGCTGCGTGCTCCTCTAACGGCAGTGGGGGAGAAGAGGATGAGGCGGAGGGCCTCGGCCGCTCCAGGGACGCCGGGAGCTCGAGTAGTCAGCACACCCCCGGACGGAGGAGGGGTGCTCGGCAGCGGAAGGGAGCAGGAGGTCTCGGTGGAAATCGGAGAGACGTATTTGTGTCAAAGAGCTGACAAGACGTGGCGTGAGTGAAGCTTTTGCTCTGCTTTCTCTTCCCGACTTTCGCGGCATGTTAGCTGTCGTGTTTTTGTGGAGTCAGTCCTTCTGTTTGGTGAAAACTCCCATCAAACAGTTAAAAATGTCCAAAGAGAAACTTAAATGACTCGCATAAAGTCCCAAATGGCATTAGTCCAAGAACGTAATCCAGCCATGTTTATCTGAGGGGAGGTTTTTGGGGATTTCTAGAAAATTCGCTGTGGGTGTTTAAACACTGACACTTTCAACAACAAGCCCCCCCCCCATGATATAACCATAATAAACACCCTAAGGTGTCATTTTGTTTGATTATATGTTTGCCGAATTAAATAATACCTCCGAAAATATGTGAGATTTTAACAGCCAAAATATATTAAGTTTATTGGTTGATAAAAGGCAGGAAAGCATTCAAGTCTCAGAAGTGTGAATAGAGTTCGGGGTGAAGCTGCTTGTAGCGGCGGCTGATGGTGGTTGCTCCTCTTTCAGACACAGCAGAGGTTATTCAGTCCCGACTGAACGAGCAGGAGGGCAGGGAGGAGTTTTATGTCCACTATGTCGGATGTAAGTACAAAACTACTGTATAATGTTTTTGTATACTCACTCATACTGCAGAGATGGGACCTGTTCCTTCTCTTGAACCTGCGGTCCTCTAACTTGCAGTTAATAGGCGCCTTGATGAGTGGGTGGGCAAGGCCCGCCTGGCACTCACGAAGACGGTGAAGGACGCAGTGAGAAAGAGCACAGAGATCGGCGGCGTTGGAGATCTGGGGGACCAGCCTGAGAGGAAGATCACCCGTAACCAGAAGCGCAAGCACGATGAGATCAATCATGTGCAGAAGGTAGAGAGTGTGCGAGGTATTTCATGAGTTTTGTGGTGTTGCAGTCATCTCATGGAGCTTTTCTTTGCAGACGTATGCAGAGATGGATCCAACGACAGCTGCACTTGAGAAGGAGCATGAGGCGGTGTGTAATCAGAGCCACTTTCCTTACTTCCTCTTTTTATTATACCATTTCTGCCATTTGGTTGATCAGCTAATCGTTTCACTCACATTCAGATCACCAAAGTGAAGTATGTGGATAAGATCCAGATAGGAAACTTTGAGATCGACGCCTGGTACTTCTCACCGTTTCCCGAGGACTACGGCAAGCAGCCCAAGCTGTGGATCTGCGAGTACTGCCTCAAGTACATGAAGTACGAGAAGACGTTCAGATATCACCTGGTCAGTCCAGCTGTCACCTCACTTTAGGACGTTTGATAGTGTGTGTGGTTGTTTTCAGCCTGATGAGATTCTTAAAAACGTCATGCTAACATGGTCCTGTTGTGGGCATTAATGTCAGTTATTCACAAATCTGATAAACGTGGTAGACATTTTAACACAAGAAGCTGTTAAGCAAGTCCAGTTTTCATGCTTGGTGGTCCTTCCGGTTGATGCCACAGAGAAAGTAAACCCCCCGTTCTGCATAAGGACAGAGGAGCGACAGTGCTTCGACAAAAAAAAAAAAAAAAAGAGCCACCAAGCGCTGCAGGGATCAGCTGTTTGCAAACCAAACCCAGGAGTGCTCCTCGGTATTTAAACTGTGATGCCACCTGCTTGTGAAGGTATCGGATATTTGAAAGTGGAGACTCTTTGTAGAGCCTACGACATAACCGCCGTCGCCAGCATTTATGCTCGAGTGTGCTCTGTTACCTGTTAATTACACATTTGTCCCTCAAGTTTTTCCACTTCTTCATGCCTTCCTCCTCATCCATTCTGATAGTTTCAGCAATCTCCAGCCAGGAATCTGTTGACATCTGTGAGATTTTATATTGAGGGGATCATCATTATTCTCTCACTGATCCATTCAAGATCTGAGGTGTCTGGAAATGCATAAGAGGAATCCATGGTGCGGAACAGGCTACAGATGTGGCGGTGGGACGTGTATTTACATTTGCAGGGTGGTGCATCATGTCAGGTTATGGTGTGGGGTTTCAGAAGGGTCTGTGGTTATGATGGACCTGCATCAAAGATTTAATGGTGTAAATCGCCCGTGATGCATGCACTGAAGGAACCGCACCAGCTGTCGGCGTCACATGGTCCTGGCTTTGAAATCCCACCCAGAACTCCGGCTTATCTTCAGGCGTGTAATCCATGTTTTCCATGACGGGTGCAGCAGCATCCTGTCCCGTCGCTTTACCTGCACAAAACACCCAGGTGCGAAAACGGGGCCCAGTTCCTCTTCCTGTCAGGACGCTGTAGACCCGTTGAGTTTGTGCAACCGGCGCACACAATAATTCACCCTGATGAAACTCACAAAATGAAATAAATTCCTTTGACTCACTACCGCCCCCTGCTGCACAAATACAATTAGTTTTCATGTGGATCTGAGTTTGTGTTTTTGTCATTATTCTTGGTTCCGCTTGTTAAACTCCTGCAGTGTTCATCATAAATGAGTAGTGTTTTTGACCTTCGATCTTTTGCCTCCTCAGTCACACTGTCAGTGGAGGCAGCCTCCGGGCAAAGAGATTTATAGGAGGAGCAACATACCGGTGTTCGAAGTGGACGGGAGAGACCACAAGGTGAGCACACCTGAACACGGGAGCCCTGTGACGGGTTCTGTGGCCTGTCGCTGACTGCTGCTCTCTGTCTGCAGATCTACTGTCAGAATCTTTGTCTACTAGCAAAATTATTCCTCGACCACAAGACGCTTTATTTTGACGTGGAGCCCCTTCATCTTCTACATCCTCACTGAAGTCAACAAACAGGGAGCGCACATCGTCGGCTACTTCTCCAAAGTGAGTCTCAGCAGCGAGGGCTCAGTTTTGCTGTGTTTTTTCACGGCCTGCAGACCTCAGAGATCATTTCCTCGTCAATTTTAGACCCATCATCGTGACTTGTTTTCTTTTTTTGCAGGAGAAGGAGTCTCCAGACGGGAATAATGTGGCGTGTATGCTTCACACTGCCACCTTATCGACGCAGAGGCTACGGGAAGTTCCCTCATAGCTTTCAGTAAGTCAGCGTGAATAGTGTGTGTGTATGTGTGAGAGATCTAAGCTTGCTCGAAGGTTCTGTTTCAAAGTTAAGTTGGTTTCAGATGTTGTTTTCCTGTTTGCAATAAAACTGGAAGCTGCAATGAAGCCGACAGGAAGCCTGCTTCCCTCCACCAATGAGCTTCAGTCCTGGATTTAGAGGTTTTGCAGGTGCAACACCGAGGTGAAGTCCCGGGAGTCTGGGGGTTGCCTAGGCTGAGGCTGACTGTGCACCTCGGTAACACGATTGTGTTGTCCACCTCCAGCTCATTGTGTCTCACCTGCTTATCCACAGGATCCATTTAAGTTGTACATTTAAATTGAACTATTATTGAGATCGCTAGACGTTGGATTGTCCGGTGCCGAAGCCTTTTCTCGATAGGCTGCTGCTGATTGGTTCAGTCAGAAAACTACAACTCGCACTACTACGCTGGAGCACGTGGCCAAATCTTTCAGTGAATCCATAGGGATATCAGCTGATTGCTGGTGGGGATTCATAAATGTCGCTCTGTGGTTTTTCACTCTTGTCAACGATGGTTTAGGCACATCATGGTGCACCAGCACGATGGCGCGCCTCAGACATCCAGAACTGGAGCCTGTGTGATCGGTTCAGTTTGTTTGCAGGGTTACTCATAAACGCAGAAACGCTCTCCGGCAGCAGGTCTAATAACACGCCTGTTTGTGCTGCAGGTTACGAGCTGTCTAAGCTGGAGAACACGGTGGGGTCTCCAGAGAAGCCGCTCTCTGATCTGGGGAAGCTCAGCTACCGAAGCTACTGGTCCTGGGTTCTGCTAGAGATCCTACGGGACTTCAGAGGAACGCTGTCCATCAAAGATCTCAGGTAGACGCACAAAAACACGACACGGTGCCCTGTACGCTGAACGTGTACGACAAAGGTGGACGATCACTGGAAAGATGACGTGCTGCTCCCTCGTTCTGCAGCGTCCTCTGGGTGGGCATCTTAGAAATGTGCATCTGAAAATCTTTGGCAGCTCAGAGACGCGCTTAATGTGAATCCGAAGCTGTTGTTGTAATGAATTTTTACAGCAAACACGTTCAGAATTTTACATGTTGTCTACATGTTTCCATTTTCTGGTCATAAACTCTTAAAAAGGAGAAACCACAAGCCGGGAGGAGAGACGACTCCCTGCTGCCTCTGATGTTCATGTTCTCTGCTCTCTCAGCCAGATGACCAGCATCACGCAGAGTGACATCATCAGCACGCTGCAGTCGCTCAACATGGTGAAATACTGGAAAGGTCAGCACGTTATCTGTGTGACGCCCAAACTGGTGGAGGAGCACCTGAAGAGCGCCCAGTACAAGAAACCACCAATCACAGGTACGGGCTCACGCCGCACACCTGGATGATTAACCCAGATGTTTGTTTCTCACTGCACGTGTTGAGCTCGTGTTTTGTGGTTTGCATCATCAAACACAAGTTTATGCATTGTAGAGTTATTTTTAGTCCTCAGTTTTTCTTGCACTTGAGCTGAACACACGACCTGACCCAGAGTTCAGAGGTCAATCAGCTGTAACGGCTTCAGTGTGTGTCGGTGTTGGTCGCAGAGAGTCTGCAGCCAATACGTTCATTTTAACACCTCCTTCAGTTTCACATCTAAACGTGTGAAGATCGTTTTGCCGGCTCTGATGTGCAGCTGTCGCCCTGCAACAGCAGTAATAAGAGATTCAAGTATAAAGTGTTAGTTTATGAATTCACAGACGGTGTTGCTCTCTGCACGGCGCAGACGGAGGAGTCAGGGTTTCAGATCTGAGGACTGCTTCCTGCCCCACCCCCACCACTGTTTTAGCCTGCAGTGAACTTTCTAACGTTGTGCGTTTGTGTGTTCTCTCCTCTCTCGTCTCGTTCTCAGTGGACACGATGTGTTTGAAGTGGGCGCCTCCAAAGAACAAACAGGCCAAGTTGTCCAAGAAGTGAGAGACGGAGCCGACGGCGCCGCGTCTGTAACCTTCCACCAGGCTTTCCTTTCACCGCTGTACATAGTTATTAGCATCTCCTGTCTGTATTTTTTTAAAATAAATCTCTAAATTAAAGATGTCTCCTGATCTCTGAGGTAAAATCAGCGATGGAGGTAGAGCTGTTTTTTTTTTTTTAATGCCTTCATGTTCATTTTATCACTTAAACTGATCATGCGTCTCACACACACACACACACACACCAGAGCAGCTTTATTCTAGCTTTTTATTTTGCTTCTTATTTCTTTAGTTTTAAATATTTTTTCCATTCAGTGAAGCTTCGTTACCTTCAGTGGAGGCTGGAGCCGTGTGGTTTCAGCAGGAAGAGTGGATGGGTGGCACTTCTCAGATTTAAGGTTTCTATTCAAATGTTCAGTTTTATTTGTAAAACCAAACTAGCAGTAGGCATGTCGAGATGGAGACCCTCCAAGATCAGATGACTCCCTGTGACTTTAAGAAGAGCCAGGCTCAGGGGAGTGCAGTGTTGCTTCTGTTTGTTTCTTCTGGAGTCTAACAGACTGACATTTCAGTTACCTTCATCCAGCTGTCTAAAAAAAAGGCTGCAGTCTGTTCAGATGCTTCTGATCAGCTGGTGTTCCCATGGTGGAGGACCTAAATGGTAGGTGATAAAGGTGGATGAGCCACACCTGAGCTTTGTGCTGCTGTGGATGGAAACGTGTGTATTTTATAGGCAGGGATCCTCAAATCCAGGCCTCGAGGTCCGGTATCCTGCAGGTTTTAGATGTATCCCTGATCCAACACACCTGAGTCAAATGGCTGAATTACCTCCTCAGTTGTGGAGGACCTCCTCCCATTGAGGATCCCTGTTGTAGGGTTTCACTAACCAAAAACCAAATGACAGGTGAGTTTTACCTGCTGATTGGCTGCTGGTGCTTTAGACATCAGACGTTATCACTTTGGTTTCCTTGCTGACTGCTCATCGTTGTTGTCCAGTCCACCCCCTGTGCAGCAGAACCCAAACCATTAAAAACAGGCCCCTATTTAACAGCAGCTGCATTAACGTAGGCTTGATTATATCCCAGCTGTAGTGTTTGTTATTCTGCTGTAAGCTGTAAATGTGCACCGAGACCTTCAGAGTTTAAGATGAATTCCTGCCCTGCACCCAGCAGCTGTAGTTTGTCGCTGGATGTGTCTGAGTGTAAACTGCACTCTCTAACTGCCAAGCAAAGGTTTCACCTAACGCAAATGTCACAGTCCCAGTGAGCGGTCCAGGGGCTGGTGTAACATCTGTATTGATCACAAGAGGGCAGCAGTGCTCTTAGCAGTTGGGGAAAGGGAAGGAAGGACCGTTTTTATTTGATTTGAAGAATTGACCTTTGCTCTGTGTTTTAATTCAGCTCCAAATATTTGGTTCAGCTTCTGCTTAAACAAGGTTAACACACAGCAAGCTGCAGATGCCTGAGCAGCTTTGGTTCTCCGAGCTTCCAGTGTGCCCTCATGTGGTGCATTGATGGGGATCATGTATGCCTTTGTTACATCTAAGCTGGACTACTTTAATGCACTGAATGCTGAAGTTAAATAATCACCAGCCAGACTGGGACAAATAAAAGCACGACTCCAGTGTTAGCATCCTTGCATTGCTCCCTGTGCTCTACAGAAGCCAGCATGAGGTGGGACTGCTTGTGTTTAAAGCTTTAAATGGTCTACATGTGCATATGTGGTAGATCTGCCCCCCAGTCATCCCGCGGCCGAGGGGCTCGTGCCTTTGCTGCTGTCTGCTCCGAGCACGAGTCGGCGTCATGTCCCTCCAGCTGTGGGTCCCTGAGCAGCTGCACAGATGATTTCATCTCCTCTGGCTGTGGGTGTTCTTCATTCACTGCTGATTTGAAATCCTCAACAGTAAACGTAGTCGTCAAACAAGTAAAATAATTGTACTTAAAAACCTACGTGTATATAAAATCAGCCATAAGCTTATATTTAATGAGGGTCACCTTAATGCAGAGGTATGAAATAAGCTCCACAGACACAGGCTGAAGGGAGATTCAGATTTTATTTTTAAAAATTATACTTCAAAACCACCGAGATCATTTATAAGGCATTCACAACAATTCTTTGTCTTTACCGTTTTGTTTTTTTGGACATTAGAGTTTCAGATGCTTTCAGGAGGGCTTCCTAAATACAGGAGAACAGCTAAGGCACAGCAGCACAGCTCCCAGCGAGACGACGACAAAGAGGAGACAGGAGGACGGGCTGGGACCATATATGAAAGCAGCAGCTACAAAGCGAACCCTCTCAGCTGGGATTCTCCTCAGGAACATGTTCTCACCATCAAAAGGTCTTTGAAAACAGTCACATGACTTCTGCGGCACCGTCACAGTCCAAACATCTGCATTTTAATACTCGCTTACTTAAAAACTGTACATCGCCCGTTAGGTTTTTACAAAATACAGCTTTACATGGATTCATTCATCATGAAAAACACCCTGGAGGCGAACATGGCAGAAACAACTTTGCTGAGGTTTGCAATTCAACACATAATGGCTGGATTAAAGCTACCAAGCAGCTTCAGCCTGCCTGCAAGCTGCTTTGCAACCCAGTTTAATGTCTTATGTTATCACTGATGCTACTCTCCCCCAAGGACAGAGGCATGCTGTCTAATATCAGTGGGCACAGATGGAAGCAATCTGACCACAGTAGCTCTGACTGAACAAGAGTTGTAGCGCGATGGTTGTAATTAGCAGAAATGAGGAGGCCAAAACTGACTGGTGCTAACCTTCACCATCAGGCTTCAGAAACAAAGGCAGGTACTTTAATCCAGAAAACAAATATCAGTCATAGACATGCCCCACCCCCCCTTTTAAAAAAAAACCCCTAATAACCAGTAATATAAATGTATATAAATTTCTGAATAATTTACTTAGGTGGCTGTTTGTACAGCAGACGTCTTTATTTTAATGTGTGCAGTTTAAAGGAAAGAGGAGGTGAAGCTCTTCCAGCATAGCGGACATCCCACTTCAAGTCTGAAGGATTCAGACATGGCACAGAGAGAAAACATGGCTCACACAGAGAACCCTAACAATTAAAAAAAAAAAACTAAATATATTCTGTCCATAAATAAGCACTTTAAAGGATTAAATCATAATTTCCCCTGACACCCAACTGGCTCCGTATGAGAACACCTGTGGTTTAGGCTCGTTATCTGTGGAAAGGTGGTTGTGATTAAAGGAAAAACACTGACTTCTGCAGTGTAGTTTTCATTTAAACTTGATTCTCATTGGCAGCTGCTTCTATGACCTCGTTAGTACAGACAGGAAATTTATGTAGGAAAAAGGTTATAGTTAAATGTATTTAATGTTATTTAATCTGATTTTCCTTTTTAAATAAATTAAAAGACAATAACATGGAACTTGTTCCAGATCAGTAGGACATAATTCAGTTTTAATATAAATTTTTTTTTGGTTTTTCATAATAAAATTCAAAAAGACTGCTCGAGTGAGCCCAAGCTTCTCCACAGAATCATTAAATTGCTTCTGTTGTCTCATCGGCAGAAATGAGATGCTGTGCTTTAAAGTTAAAGTTTAAAGTGTTCTGCTCATTTCCATATTTTTATTCTTGGCCTGCATTAGCGCAGCTTTGCATGATTCACAGTTCAAAATAAACTGTATTTATGTTACAGGCTGCCGGTCTGAGCCCAGCACGTTGTGGAGATCTTCTCTCACTGACATCATAAAGAGCCAAGAGCAGAGAAAACTGTGTGAAACGGTTTAGCTCAGCGGTTCCTGAAGTCAGGAGTGCTGCGCCTACTTAAAAACCAGAAACCCACCCCCACCCCGGTTGTCCAGTAGCACCGGCCTGTCTTCACTCTCATCAACATACAAGAGAAAGTGATGGATTTCCTTGAAAATTTCATTGAAAAAACCTAAACAACACAGGCTGTTGGCTATAAATTGCTAATACTGCCCAGTCATATGTAAAGTGCTAATGCCAGTATGTGACCCACCTGCCACTGGGACACAAACTGCAATACAAGAGCAGTAAATTTAGGTCAGAGTAATGAGTAATATCACGAACTAACCACCTCCTATTACCAGTTTTAATTCACTTTTTATATAAATAAATATGTATATAAATATGTAACCATGCATACTTGTGAGTAATTTTAAGCTGAATTTCTGTGATTACTGCGGCCCCTTGCAGTACCTTCGCGGGCCACCAGGGGGCCGCGGACCACACTTTGGGAATCACTGATTTAGATCATGAGCTTTTGCCAGAATAGGTCCACTTTGAGTTTGTAAGAGGTTAATTTAAAGTTTTTTTGCTTGTTTTTTTTTTAAATGTAGTGATTTATTTTAAACTAGTAGTGTGAACTATAATTGTGAAAAGGGAGCTTTAATAAAGGCTTTATTTTTGAATAATGGGCCTAAAGAACGAGCAACCACGTCTGTTTCCAGCATGTGAAGATGCGACCCTTGACCCAGGGAGACACTCGTACAACAAGAGGTATAGAGCTCTTCTGACATTATTAACACACACATTCATTCACTCACTCGAGCACACACATCTTTGTAGTCCTAAATAAAAGTGAGAGCAGACCGAATGAGGACTGAAGGTGAATATTTTCCACAGCGTCTCTTCCAACCGTTCCCTCTGAAGCTCCATCTGTCCTCTCTGTTCACTCCCACAGACTTTAAATAAATAAATATCAGACACAAACAGGATGTCAGCCCTGTGTGTTCCTTCATTTCCCCCCCCCTCGTCCTCCTTCAGCCCGTCCGCCTGCTACCTTATCCGCCCGTCCTCTCTGGGAAGGCTCAGTTCAGATTTCGGGTCGGGGCTGGCGGAGCTCCACGCGGTGAGGCGGCAGCGCTGCATGACTGGGCAGGCGCTGGGCCCCATTGAGCAGATATCTGAGGCAGACCAGTAGCCCTCCAGCAGCCCGTCCAGCCAGCGGCGCAGCGGCGGCCCCGTCAGACCGGCGTTGGCCTCGGCCTCCTCGACAGCACCCAGGCTCACCGGCAGCTGCAGGACTGGGTTGAGGCCATGGAAGCTCTGCTCCATGTAGGAATTCCTGGCTGGGCCGCCGTGCAGCCGCAGAGCGTCCTCTGCAGTACCACGAGGCCAGGAAGAGGAAAAGGACAGTGTAAGTTAAAAGTTAAGTCACAATGAAGTTCACTGTTTAACCACAACAACGACACTATTAAAGTGGCGCAATGCAGACATTCAGTTTTAGTTTCAGTCTGAGCGCTATAGTTGTGGTAATTTTGTGATGTGGTCGCTTTAAATGATGAAGTGGAACTCTTTATGTTTTTCATGTTTCTCCTGTGGGTACAATAGCATCTAATCTCACAGGTATCTAATAATAAGGTGCCACCAGTGATTTGTAGTGCTTTTGTTTTTGTTTTTTTTAATGGAGGTCAACAAACAGCTTAATTACAGCCACCTTCTGATGTTATATCCTGCCTGGCAACAGTAAAAATGAGGGAAAATACATATTTTAAAGAGAAATACAGTTGCATAAACAATTTGTTTCTTGCTAGTTTAATGACTGTCCAATCGCAACCAACCATTGAAGCCATGTCCATCTTTTATATACAGTCTATTCACTCAGTTAACAGGGTGACTGTCAGCTTTAAAACTTCACCAGTGATCAGAGGTGAACTCAATACACCATTTAAACAAATCAAATTTCTCACCTTCTGTAATAAGTGCTTCAATGTCATTTGAATGAATACGAGTGCAACACGTAATCATCGATGGTTAGAGGAGCCCTCTCTAAATTAATTGTCGTATTTTAAAATACAGACACGCGTTACAGATGCCTGCTCGTGCAACAACGGTCCGATCGGATAACGTCACACACCACCTGCACCTCATAGCAGCACCCCATAAAACCTCGGTGTCTATTCATGCTCTGAGCTTTACTTAGTCCTGCAGTTATCCACTGTACACCCACACATGGCCCGAGGAGGTCAAACAAACCGAGCGTTAACCCGGGGGAGGCTAATTCAGACAGAGGTGACCCTGCGTGTGCCTGAGAGGGTGATCGGATATGACACTATAAATATAGAAAAGCATGGTGTTGACAGCTGTGGCAGGAGGGCCTCTGCTCTGTGTAATTTAAGCATTGGCTATTATCTGCTATTGACATGAACAAGTCTGAAGCGCCTCAATATAAATTTAACAGGTGTTTCCAGGAGAGTTTCTGAAGGCTGTCAGTGTTTAAGGGCCAATCACGTAACTTCCTGTGCATATGAATGAGGTTTTTTAAACAGGTAGAGCTGCCTTGGTCCTGTATATTTCCTGGAAACCCTGCACTTTGGACTGGTTTTCACTGAGTAAACCTGAATGAACACACACCTTGCTGTATGGGCCTTTGTCTGTGAAACTCCAGAGGTGCTACGATGAAGTTGGTCTGGCCCAGCGGGCTCCAGTGGTGCAGCACCCTCAGGGTCCAGACGCCGGGCCTCAGCGGCGAGGTAAGAGGCGGCCGGTAGTGCGTGACCTCAGCGGAGGCGTCCACCAGGATGTCGTAGGTGGCAGCGATGACATTTGTGGGGTCAATCCAAACAATCGTAGCCGTGAGGTTGCTCTGGCTTCGGCTCCAGCGCTGCACGGCTACCGGCTCATCCTCGGGTCCAAGCAGACGCCCCCAGTTCCTGAAGAGACGTTCCTTAGGATCCCAGTCAGTCCCCACCTGAAGAAGGGAAAGGTTGGTAGACTCTTTAAAGCCATTTTCACACGTGCGCTACAGCCTTGAAACTTTTTTAGACATCAGTAAAAAGGTGCATGTGAGGAGCTTCTGGGTAGAAAGTCTGTGACGCTGCAAACTGCTCAGCTTCTGTTTGGATGCATCTGCTGTTGGTGATCTCAATCCCCAGGAGACCCGGTGACCCTAAACGCCTACCAGCTGTTTTAACGTGTGAAATGTTGAAACTGGAGAGAGTCTCTTTCTCAAAGCTTGATTACGCCAACGCTCTGCTCGCTGGAATCCACAAAAATTCACTCTCGCCTCCATCTGGTTCAGAAAGCAGCAGCTCGGCTTCCTGCCGTCTAAAGCGTCACATCACCCCAGGCTTGGCTTCACTCCACTGGCTTCTTGCACATTTTCAGCATTGATTTTAATATTTTACTGATCACTTTTAAAGCACACCAGTGTCTGGCCCCAAGCTACACAGCAGAAATGTTGACCCCTGGGCTTCAGACCCTCATGGTTGTTCTGATCTAAGGCTGGCTGTGCTTCATCTATCAAGACCCCCCTGGCTAACCTGTTCTACCCCGGTCACGTTACCATGAAGGAACGTTTCTGCAGCCCAGATGTGGAGCCATTAGGGTCCCAGCATGGCACAGCTTTCACAGTCACATCTCCTGTCACTTGGGGTTAGTGCCAAAAATATGTGAAGCCGGTCTGGCAATGCGGGCTGCTCTTCTTCATGTCTGCTGCCGGCTGTTCTTTCTCTAGGGAATGCAATCCTGTGAGATTGGAGATTCGCTCTTTTGATTTTTACATTTGCACTTGCCATAAATAGAAAAAAGCAGGTAAATAAAAAAATTAAAAAACGTAGACCCTGTTTTTACTTAAACAGGGATCAATAGTTTCTCACTCTTAAATGCTGCCACTAAACCGCGCTGGGATGTCTACATGAGAAGTTAATGAGCTTGAAATAGAGGAACATAAACTGAGGTGATAGCAGACCCAAAACAGTGAGTGCAGCAACAGGTTCAGGTTCATGTTCCTCACAAAGACACAAATCTGACCTGGATGTGTTGGAGCCTGTTGGTGGCATGCGGGGGGTTGGCCAGGGTGAAGTGCTCTTTGAGTGTCACCCAGGTCTCCAGGGTCTCCAACTGGGTGGTGGCTTGGTTAGTGGCCACGTGATGCACCAGGTAGCCCTGGTACTGGTCGGAGAGGAAGTAAAGGTGGACAGACACAGGGTGACTCACGGCCACATACCTGAGAGAGAAAAAGCACACATGCAGCATTTAACCTTTTGACTGGCCACGCCCCGTCACGTCCGCGGGACGTATGTAGTGCTTCCGAATGCAAGTTGTGTATCAGAGGAGGACTATTGGGAGGATTGTGTTTTTTTTAGTCTGTGTGTATATGTAGTGTTTACATTTACTGTAACATTTATTTATTTTGGGTGTGTGAGGGAATCACTGAAAATAGACTGGCTGCGGTTAGTTAACAGGTTAAATCATGTTTACAATAAAGTGGGTACAACTGAAAACACATTTATTTTTCTCCGTGTTGTCCTTCAAGACAAAGCATCTCTTATTTCATTGGCTCTGTTTGTCACAACACCAACAGCTGCAGTTCCTCTGGTGTCCACCTGGTGTCCACGGTGTAACTCGGTCTAACGCGGTAACCTGAACTAGCCATCAAAGTCACCACATTAGGCTCCACAGGCTCCGCCCAAACGGCCAAAGTCAGCCTCTTCATGGGTGTAGAATTCAGCTTGGTGTGCGTCAAGTTTCCTCATGAGAACGTGAACCAGCAGCAACACGGACGCACAGCGGACACTCGTGTGCGCGATGTTTCTTTGTGCGCGCGGCTGCTGAGTTCTACGCACTCGAGTTGTTGAATTTACTCATGAGGAATGAATACCTGCACTCGCAGCATGACTTCATTTACGCAGATTGTTCTTTTTTTTCCTCGCAGGTGACTTTTGACCCAAATATAATTTTGTACTCATCTTATCCATAATTGGAATTTACAGTTGTTCAGCCAACACTCAATAAAACGGCGACTCTCTGTTTCAGGCTCAGGCGGAGAAGTTTTCATTTTAGACTTTCCGACTTTTTCTTTCTCCATTTCATAAGTGAACTATTCAATCAGATTGTAACTTCTTTTTTTTAACACTGGGACAAAAACCAAAACAAAACAGGAGTTACCAAAACACTAATGCTGGACCTGAAAAATGAAATTAAAATGAACCCAAAACAATGTCCATCTTTAATATACAGTCTATATTCACCCTACTTTATTCTATTAACTCCAGAATAGATCACAGTGAAATCTGATTCAACCGTTAAATGTCACCACAAAATGAATCTTAAAAACTTTGGTGATAATCTGACATTTATAAAGTCTATAAACATTCGATCATCATAATATTGTTTTAAAACTCAAACCTGTTTGGATTAGTTTTTTTTAAGCATTGCTGTACAGGCAGGAGTGCAGACCCCTAAAAATAATGCTGATTGGCTCTCAATCACATGTCCTTCCCTTACGCGTCACACCCCTGTCACGTGCCTGTTTCAGAGAAGACAACAGAAACATCAGCTGTGAACACCAGTGATTAATTCAACATGGTAGCAAATTACAGGCATTGCTGACCTTGTTGTCTAAACAAGCAGCTGTTAAATTCTAAAGACGTGCCCGGCGGATGTGACTGTTCTGCACATTAATGCCTCAATTACAAGATTCAGGGCTTCAGATAATTAGATGTTAAAGCTCACAGAGTCTGCGATCCTGCTCCTGTTTACAGCAGGCCTATTCGGCATCTCCTTATTTTCTGTTGTGTGTATTGTTGTTGCAACAGCGCTGATTCAGACAGTTCTCTACTCATCATACAGATTTCTTAATATGTTCATTTCAGGCAAACCACTCTGGCTGTGAGAGTGTACTCTTCACCCCACCCAGCTACCATTCAAACCTTCTGCTTTCGGGGTGTGTGTGGTGGGGTGGTGGTAGTGGTGGTGGTGGGGGGGTTGTAGCCAGTTACACAAAAGGGAGCTTAAGCAGCTCGTTTCAGACAGAGGACGGACTGAGCACGTGCACCAAAGTCCAGTAAAACATAAGTGAGGATTATTTGGAAGAGTGGATCTTGCAACGTTACTCTAGTGACTCCAAGAATAAACAAATACGATGGTGGAAATGAGCCGAACAGCTCCCCTTTAAAGCCTAAAGAGTGACACCAGGGCAGCTATCGCCTGCTGAATAACCCTCACACTGTTATCAAAATATTCTTTAAGGTAAATTTCCCACATTGTCATAAATTTCTCACATTGTGGGACAAATAAAGGATTATCTTATCTTCTGTTTCTCCTTTCATTTGATTCTTTTTCTGGTTTATGTGACGACTCGTATCCCTGAACCTCCACAGAGGATCTCTCAGGTTCTGCTAAACTGACTCAAAGCACCACTGTGGAGGGAACCACGTTGGCCAGAGTTAGACGTCTGACTGAAATCACAGGCTGAAGGAAACAGACTGGTCCTGTCTAACCGCCCCTTACTTCCCCCTACACTCTCACACACACACACACACACACACACACACACACTTCCATAATGCTGCCCCCACCCATGCTAGCCACCAGTCCCCACCTAAACTCCAACAAGAACCTCCTTGTACCTACTGTGGGTCTGTGGGAGAGGGGGAGCTGGAAAAATCTAGCCTGCGCAGAAACTGAAGCCTGATTGTGCAGCGGAACAAGCTAGCCTTATCTTCATATTTAATTTGGACTGCACAAACAGCAGCGGCGGTGAGTTTGGTGGAAAGACACGTTTCATCAGTCCTCCTCTTTCCCCTCAGAAGATGACGGCACAGCTTCTCTTCTCTTCAAATACCAGAACTTACTGGCACAGCCTATAATAACGGTCTCTTACACTGAGACGGATGGAGATGAGCCCTCTGCATGAAGCTGAACGCTCTCTGCACAAATGGTACGAGTCCACGGAGGCGTCCCGGGATCGGATGACAGACAGCTCCCGCTACAGCCTCAAACACTGAGCAGGACCTGATTAGAGGAACGCTTCTAGATTTTGAGTTTCTGAAAACATGTTAAGCCATGCAGCAGCTAAAGCTTCTTCATTTTAGACCTACAAATGCTTTCAGAGTCCATCGAGCTCAAAGTTGACGACTCCACGAAGAATGCGCTGCATGGGCGGTCACGCAGACAATAAATGAGAAGGGTGGAAAATAACTGCGCCTGTAGACTGATCCTCTTCCATGCATTACCCTGTGCCACTCCCAGGCTCTCTGATAAAACAAAGTTTTTCACTCAATTCCTGCTCATACTTTAGGTGCTGACCTAGAAAAATAACCCGAGAAAAATGACCCACAATTCCCTCATTAGAAAGACCAAAAAGGGTTTGCTTGGTGAGGAACAGCTGGAGTGTTGAAAGTTTAGCATACGTCCACGCAAGATTTTAATCGTTAATTGTTTAAAATGGTAGAAATTTGATCGATATATAGACCAGTTTCAGTAAAGCTGTGCAACATAATTCATTTTCACATACCCTGTACAGCCTGAACTTTCCTGGACATCTTGGACAGATGTGAGGGTGCAGATGGATCATGCATCAGTGATATCAGCTGCATTATTTGCACACTGGCTCAATCTAACAGTGTGAGCTCCATCCGTGCAGATCCCTCACCGAAACCACACAGAGGAGTGAGTGCAGAATGTGTCTGAAGTGGACCGTTTCCTGCTGTGTGGCATTGGTGGAAAATTTCCTCGCTGTCCATGTGTCCAGTGATCTCACTGCTCAGATTATTCATTTTTCAGGTAATTAATCAAAATTTGAAGATGTGTTGCACAACTTTCTTGTTGATGCTGAGCAGCACAACACTTCCTTTTCCTTCATAATCTAACCTGAAATTACTCATCATGATTCGGTGCTGAATAAACCTTTCTGCTATATATACTCATGACTTTTGTGTTTCCATTTCTGGTTATTGGAAATCAGTGTTTACACCAGGGGCCTTCGGATGCCTTCAGGAACAATTCTGAACCCCAGTATAGCCAATCACACACACTCTGGGACAAACAGACTGACTGCCACACAGATTTAATTTCTCCTCATGCATCGGAGCCCAGGACCCTCATTTGTACCTGCAGCTGTTGTCGTTGGGATACCCCTGAAGCGAGCTGGCGGCGTGGGACAGTCCCATACGAGCAAAGGCGTGGTAGTGGCTGAGCGCAGAGTCCGACAGGCTAGCGGGTCCATCTGTCTCCTCCTCATAGATGTTCTCCCAGTAGGCCTGGAGCCCCACTGTGCCAGAGGGGTGCGCTCCGAACAGGTAGGCATCCAGTTGGCTGATGATCTCCTGACTGACGCTGGCCTCAAACTTGCGGGCAAAGAAGGTGGGTCTGGAAGCTTGCTGTAGTCAGGAAGGAGAAGATGGGGAGGGATGACTACATCTGGATAAATGTAAGGTGGTGCATACAATAAAAAGCACTTGGATAAGTCACAAAAAGGTATGAGAGATATTTCACTGACACAGTAACATTTATACTGCGCATTGGTTTAAGGAATAAAACCTCATGGTGCTGTGACAGACCTGCTTATTCATGCTGTGTTTACATCCAGCATGTCTGCACGATCCCTGTTTACCAAGAACAACATTCAGTCAGTGCTTCATGCAGCTGGAAGGAGTCGCTCCTGCAGTTACTTTGCTATGATCGGTTCAGAATCATTCAAAATTAACAAGTAATGAGGAATAAATGCACATACACAGCTTTCAGGTTTTCGCCGCTAGCGGGGAAGGGAACCATGCCTCCTTGAGCACCGAGACAGAAAAGTAAATTTTCCGCTCCTTACTCAAACAGGAAGTGGTCACTCTCTCCTCCGAGGATGTTCCCTCCACGCACGGTTTTTATTCAGAACTTTCAAAGTAAGGATCATATGATGTCTCATCAATGACCCCACACTAAATGCAGTTCAAAGCAGGTAATAAACATTTAGGATACATTCACATGGCTGCACACAAAGATATCACTTTTACAACCAGTTCCTTCCTGGCTCTTTCCCTTCTGGTGATCTGGTTGATGAAAGAAACTCAGAAGGCTTTTATGTGTGCTCTGTGAGAACTCAACAATGAAGTATCACCCTCAGTGCCCTTCTCAAAGAAGGGTCACTATATCTCCTTATTTGAGTAAGAGAAACAACAGTATATAAAACAAAATAAAACATATACAAAGATATGATAAACTACAGAAAACATGTTAATATACCTAACAGCTACCAGCTTCAACACTGAAGCCGTGCTAACTTCAACACCACCGCTGCTGCTGACCGCCAACGATTTAATGAATGTTTAGCCAATTAAATCATTTCTCCTGTTCAGCTCTACTGCGAGCCATTTATCCATTAGCATCACTCACAACAATTTCTGCCATTTTACCCTTACTTTCAGCTATTTATGTCATGGCCAGATTCAATTATTTAGGTCTTACTTTTAACAAGCTCATTTTTATTTCCATAGTTATTAGTTATGGATAACAGTTTCCTGAGTTTAACCATTATTTTTTAGCTAAACATTTGCCCATTAGTGAACAAATTCAGCCATTTAATGCTTACATTTAGCCCTTCACGCATTTTTAAACCATAACCATCACATGTTGCTAAAAATTTCAATGTTTTAATACTTAATTTTAGTGTTTTTATTTATTTATCTTTTTATATTGTTAGCAATTACGTGCAAATTTTAAACTTTTAACCATAATCTGTTTTAGTCATGGTCATTTCACACATCGAGCTGAAATCTTTCAACACTATTTTCAGCCGTTTCACTTATTAACCATCCCAGGATACACCATCCAATCAGATCTTCTTTCCTGTTCTCTGGTCACTCTCCCTTCACATTAGTCCAGATGTTTTAACAACCACTCGTCCCCAAGCACCTACAGGAGCACCGAGCTCAGAACGCAGACTTCAGTCAGCGTATCTGAGACTGACGAGTCAAAAATACCCAGCATGCAGTTTCAGTCACTGCATTAAGAGGCTCTCGACACCACACACAAACTGATGTACACACATTGAGGACAACATTTATGCTCGAGTGAAACCACGGGCTGCCAACTCCCTGAAAACACACATCAGACTTTGTGAGAACGGCCATCGAGTCGGTGCATTCCCAGACGTCTCACACCTGATTCTAACCCAACCCCGAGGCTGGAAACCAAAAGCAGCGCTTTGAAGGTTGTTGTAGGTCCTCAGTTTTTAAAGGATGTCCTCACTCCCAGGCTCTAAAACTCAAACCACTCCCAACACACACATGAAAACACAAAGTCTGAAACCATGTTAGGATCTCAAAGGTGAAGCGAACAGCTTCCTTCTTTCCTAAAATAACTCATGGCGGAAAAAAGTGACGGCATCAAAATTATGAAATAAGATGTGGGATTATGTAGTAATGAAAACCTTGACAGTTGTGCACACCTGCCGACAACCTGATAAAACTTTGAGGTCTTCACCTTGAACGGTTTACAGTAAAAAGGTGAATCGTCAAATATTAACTAGTTTAATTTTTATGACTTCGTAATGGAAGCAGTTTTTGTGCCAGGGCAGTGTTGGCATTCGGCTGCTCTAATAATCCACATTATGACACAGCTGCTCAAATAATAAAGTCCAGAACATTTCAAGAACTGAAATGTGAGACAAACTAAGAGAAGACCAGGATTCCCTCTGCTACAGAGAAGTCCAGAGTTATTAACCACTCGAATAAGAGCCAATGTTATTGGTTCCCAGAGTTAAACAGCAGACACAGTTCATCAGTTTGTTGGCCATCAGGTCTCTGCTAATGAGGGAGATCATGCAAAAGAAAGTAACTGCAGGGACCAAGAAACAGAAGTTTATATTATAACAGGGGAAATCTGGAGTTTTGAAAATGTGAGATTTCGGGGATGTATTGTAACAGTCGTAATTGTGTGTTGTCTCTTTACGACAGTCTAAACATTTGTTAGTGATGTCACAAGTGTGCACCACCGCTCCCCTGTAGAGTGCGCGGGAGAAGCGTTTTTGGCAGACGGATGCATGGATCGAGGCGGACCTCTATTTTTCTATCTCCCCCCAACTTTTAGTAATGTTACAGGTTGTATGAACTCTGCTTATTTTCATGTATGATAATGCAGCAGCCGTTCAATCGGGCTTTATAAGGTTGGTGAAGAGTATGTTTATTAAAGGACAACACTGTGGAATTCCCAGTACCAGTGTGGTTGTGCGTTTTTGACTGTCTGCTAAGTACGTTTGTCGCGTCCTCTTCACCACTGAACACAACCCAAACGTTACAGTATCCACATGGAGGCGTTGTGACTGTGTGATGGGCGCCATCACATCTGGTTTGAGTTTAGCAGGACCATCACTGGTTTTCAGCAGAGGGCTATCAATGCTGCTGATGTGGGTCTGCTACGCTGCTATAAATTTAACCTCAGATACTTCCCATGACTTCCTACATCAATCATGCAGGTCATAAAGGAGAACGAAGGATGGGCCAGGAGGTATTTAATGAAGCATTGAAGAACCTTTCCTTGGTATTAAGGGAGGAGGAGGAGGAAAAGGAAGAAGAAATCTTCCTCAAGTGAAGAAGAGTTCTTCCTGCAGACTACACCACAGTCTGCAAGAAGGAGGGGTGTGGTTATATGATGTCACCAGGAGGGTGTGACCTCACCGCGCCAACTCTTGGTGGGCCCCTGCTGCACCGGCGGGCCAGGAAACCCCAACCTAATGAGAAGGCCTGAGCAGCCTGCCGTGGAGCTCTTTGTTCCTCTGAGAGGTTATTCTGGATGATTTGTATCCTCACACAGCTAAAGACAACAGTAGAAACCACCAGTTACAGAGTCACCGAGCATTTTTGTTTCATCCATCATCAGATCAGAGTAAAATTATACAAAACTGCCTTTACTCCATGTTCTCTGCTCTGCCTATAAAGGTCAGACAAGCCTCGTATGCTGGAGATTTATTTAGCCAAGATTTATCATCCGTTACCCTTTTGTCTGTCAACTTATTCCAGGAGAGCAGTATTCCCTCAGTATTATTCTCATTACTGATTATTCTTGGCAGCAATTTCTCTAAAAGAATCCAAACTAAGCCCTCAAACACCAAGCTGACATTTAAAATGATAAATAAACCCAAAGGTATTCAACCTTGCTATTACAGAAACCTAATGAAGCCAGTCAGTATTTACATTCGACAAGCTGGATCCAGTCAAGCCTTTGCATTCATTTTTTTAGCAGGAAATGTGATCTTGTCATGTAGTTTGATCTGATAATTCACTGATTAACCTCTGAAATTGTTTCCAAGTAGTCTATAACATACAGCAGAAAGGACATTTTATTTATGAGAACTAATAGTCTAAACAGTTAGCTCCAAATAAGTGATTTTCAGTGTTATTGTGTTCTAATCTAAATAATAAAGTGTATGCACAGTGCTGTACAGACTGTGAGCCCTTACATTCAGGACTCTGAGCTGCTTTTCCAGCTGGCGAACCCGACATTATAATAATGACAACCTTCAGAAACCTCAGCAGTGAGTTTTGGGGAGCTACAAAGCTCTAAAAATATTTTTGCCGTAAAAGTAGAGCTGTTTCCAGGATCAGGATCTCCTCACAGAAACCATCAGCAGCTCCACCACAGGCGCTGTCCTCAGGTCTGATGTTACGGGGAGCCGAGGACCGCCTGCTGTAAGTACAAGCGGCACTGCTAATTTGTGTATGCGAAGCTATTCTGGTCTCCAATGATCTCAAGAGGAAAAGGAGTCGGGAGCTCGCTGAGACACGATAGGGTTTCAACGTTACCAGATTTCATATAAATGAGTTTTTAAAACAGTGTTGATTTATTCAGGCTTCATACTGTTTTCACATGACTAAAACATAAGTGTGTCAGGACCACTAACCAAAACAGGGTTCTTATTCCAGATTTGGTGGGATGACCGTTTTTGGGACCCTCCGCATGCACACAGCAGCAGCAGGACCCCCCACAGAGCAAAGCCAGCATCATGTACAACAACAGGGAAAAGGGGGGAGGGCGGGTGGGTTGCAAAGCAGCTTGCCACAGACTAATGTTGCCCTGCAAACAGGGCAACATTGCTGAAGGGATTTAGTTCTTTAAGCCCGGTCATAAACTGAATATTTGAGGAATTGTTTGTTTATTAACATCAAATCTTATGTAATTGTACTAACTGTGGAATCTGTTGGGTTTATTAAAGCTTTTCTGACTTACTTTCAGGGGACAGCGCGCATTATCAAGAGACATTTTGAAAAATGTTAATTTTCTGCAGTAAGTTCAGCACAGAGTCAACTTAAAATTCACAAATTGATTAAAGCAAAAAGAGAAATTCACTCAGTTTCCCACCAAACCTAATCTATGATGAGCAAATCCGCAGATTTCTGGACTTCAGTCTTTAATACAGGTACACCAACCAGAGACAAGCTGCACAGCCCAGACCTGAACTCAACCATTGATTTCCTGATCAATCATTCCCAGGGTGCTACAGACCCTAACCCACTGTCAGCCTGTCTCTAGTTTTAAAATCCTCAGTGTCCACCTCTCAGTCCTGGACAACACACATCACTGCTGTCATTGGCAAGGCTCAACAACACCTATACTTCCTCCACGCTAACTTCTACTGCTGTACAGCTGAAAGCATCCTGACTTACTGCACCACTGCATGTTACAGTGGATGTAGCAGGCTGGCTCAGAAGGCGCTACAGGAGGTAACCATCATTGGGCTCCAGCTACCTGCCATCAGTGGCATCTCCAAGAGCAGTGAGTGATTTAAGATTTTTAGCTTTTTTTAGTGAGCACCAACCTAATTTCATTGTGATGCCGGAACAGCGGCACAATGACGGTAAAGTCTCTGATCTGTTATAACACATGTGAATGTTTTCTTATGGAACATAATGCACGTCAATAAATACCTCACCTGCAAATGTTCAAGCTTTTATGTGTCTACTAACAAGCAGGTAAATGAGACCACAATAACATCGTCCTGCTGAGCACAGCAGCTTAGCGGAGGGAGCGTTATATTTCAGGAATATTAAAAGTTGTATTAATATGTGGAGATGCAATGACTTATTTTCAAGCAATAATCCAAAAGCGGGTGTGGAAAAATCCCACCAGCTTTTTATTGAGGGACCCAGGCGATGCTAACGTCCAGGTTGGCCTACAAAAAGACCTTTGTGCAGCTTTCTAAACATCAGACTGAGAGAGCAGTGAGAAACAGGAAGCACAGCTGTGTGCAGTTGGTTTATGCTGAGCTAAGTCTTTATTATGTTTCATAGCAGCTCATTAAGCTCAGATTCAAGTGGAAACTGTTTGCTGGGGAGCAAGCTGGTATTAGAAGACTACATAGAAACTGTTTAGGGTTGGGGCACCGAACAGAGGGCCCTCCTAACTTTAAAGTTCACTCCCTGCTGGGCCCTGATTGGCTCTGAGACAGCTATGATGTCACATAATCCTGCAGGTAGGTGAGAACAGAAATAAAACCACCGCACGGCGTCCTACCTGGAAGCGCGGCAGATCCGACGGCTTGAAGTCGTTCGGCGAGCAGCCGCACCAGTCCACGATGTGCTTGTACTGGCACTTGCATCCCAGTTTGCGGTTCCAGTTGGTGAGCCGCAGGTTGTTGTCCACCATGGTCTCGCAGTGGGCGCTGTTCTCCAGCACCGTGTGGAAAAATGACTGAAGGCGGGAGGAGAAACAGACTTTTATTAATCATTTTTTGAGCTGCGTTTAATAGAGAGAAAGAGAAAAAAAATATGACCTTATTTCAGTTTTTTACTCCTCAAAGAAGAGCTCCGTGATGTAAAGAAAATGTGCAAATACGAAGAGTTTTTCAGGTTTTCGCAACATTTCTGAAATAAAAGTCAAACATGGCCTCATTCTAAGGGAGCAGGCTCTGACGATGCCTGGCACGCCTTCTGTTCAGCGGAAGCTCATCATTTCTGCTGTAATATTCAGTATTTTACGGATTTTCTCACTAAAATCACAGGCTGTGTGTCTGTGTGACGTGTCTGAAGAGTTATTTCAGTTTCTGTGTGTGCGTGTGTGTGTGTGTTACCTCGGCGGGCAGCAGTGTGTAGGCGTAGAAGCGCTTCATGCTGCTGACCAGCTCGTCCCTGGAGTTGACCACATAATCCACAAAGGGCCTGTTGAGCAGGAACCAGTCAGAGCCGCCATCCACGGAAATGCCCTCTGGGATTTTGTCGATCTCCGAGTCGCCACATGTGGGTGTCGCACTCGTAGAAGAGGCGGTCCAGGCCCTGTTTACGGATGAAACTGAGAGGACACTTCAGATGATTCAGCCTGCATCATCCTGTACTGAGGTGACAGCACATCAGCCTAACGATACAGATGTTATTCTACACAAAGGCCCATAATAAGGTGTTTAATAATAGCTTCATCCTTTAACTTGAGTTAATGTATGGGTTATTTTTACATATGTTTAATCTCTGAGACATGTAATATGAGCCCGTTATTTAATATCAGCATCCTGCTGTGGAACACGTGCAGGCTTATATGAGGAACCTGAAAGCAGGCAGTGTTTGGCACAAATTTCTTTTCTGGGCTGTTGCTGCTTTCTGTGAATCCGGCCAAAGATGTTTCAGTGGAATTCAAATCCTGGAACCGACGTGGCCCTCGAGGGCTTTCCAGGAACCGAGCTTTGGTGAACTTGGATGTATTTTTGGGATCATTTTCCTGCAGCAAAAAAAACCCATTTCCAAGTATCGCCCGGCTTTCAGCTCAAACACACCGAGGGCTTTGCAAGTTTAAAGTTTACCAGCTCAGCTCAGCTCACGGCCTGATAACACAACACTGAGTTATTGTGCAGCTTGTTTTTAACACGCTTCCTTTTCAAACACTTCATCGCCCTGTCTTCAAGCAGAAACAAACAGCTGACTCTTACCGTGCGTTGTCTCTGCCGTGAGATTTGATGAAGTTCATGCTGCGGTATTTGGACAGGAAGGCCACCAGCTGCTCGTTAGTCCTGAGGAGAGACAACAGCTGTGAAGCATCAGCTCAGACTCCACCTGACCAGCAGGTGTGGGTGACAGGAACAAACACACCTCTGGCCTCATGCTGTGAACACTGCTTAAAAGTGACTTATGCGTGTGAATTTTAATAAATCGAGTCTAAAACCAGAGCCCTGATTTAAAGGCATATTTGTGATTGATCAGACTCGTTTAAAAAACTAAAAACTGAAACCAGGTTTGAAGCTAACTTAAGCCAGAATTAAACCAGGTCTGAAACAGTCTAAACCTCATGCAAAACTAGTTTAAGCTTAGTCCTGAATAAAGTAACTAAAACAAAAGTAAAAGCTGGTGTGGGAAAAATGCAGTCAACTAAAATAAAAATAAAAACAACCTGAAACAAGTTTGTGCTCCTGCAAAATTTTTAAAAAAAGCAGCTAATCTCACGAGTCTTTGAGAACTTGTGTTTTTATACTTCACTGATAAAGATCCCCCATATTACATGAAACACTTAAGAAACAATGAAAAAAATTTAAACTGAAATAAAAACAAAACAACAGAAACTAGTACAATTAAAATATAATGAAAAACAAAAATTCTACTGTACAACCACTGTTTGGAAACTGAGTCTAAACCCACAGAAGCCAGGACGGTCGGCATTAACACAAAAACACCAAAAACAGGAGACCGTCTCTGAGACAGTGAAAACTCAACTGCAGCAACTTCAACAACACCCGAAAACTGAGCGAAAAACTATTCACGGGACATTTCTGAAAGTATCCCCGCTTCACTGCTTCTGCCTAAAACGTCAAGTCGATGTCTGTAACCAGAACCGAGATATTTTTATTGTGTTTAGTTTGTCCTCCCTTTATCGCTTTGTTGTGCTGAGACACTGAGACCTGCTGTACTTATTTTTATTATATTTATAACCTGTCTTTGGCTTTATTGGACTTATTGAGCTATTTTACTTTATAAATCCATTTTATTGTACTGTGTTCGGCCTTTACGTCTATTGTTTATTTAGATTTTTTATTTTTTGTTCTATTTTATCAAACTCATTTCTACTCAAGTGATTCTGCTTTATTTTGTTGTAGGGTGTTTTTGCTGCTGTCACACATGAATTGTAATAAGTCCTTTATATCTGATCATGTCATGCTTTACAAAAATCCATGTTGTTGTCTGCGTTTGTCTTCGTGAATAACAAAAAACACAGCGAACCACAAAGACGGACTCACGCTATGAACAGCTGGTGTTTAAAGAGGACTCCGAGTCCTTTAATGGACGCGTGCTATAGATATATGTAACTGAACGAAGCAGGTTACATAACATCA
>JAMQGT020008719.1:0-14369 GCA_024447675.2 Pterophyllum scalare | reverse complement strand
CTGCTGAAAACTCACATTCACTCTCAAACTCTCAAAGCTGTCCTTTGACAACAGAAGTTGTTAAGTTTCCTCTGGCTACCAAAGATGAGTCTCCCGGATTTCAGAGATGATGTTATTGGCTTTTTTAAGCGCCTGAGAAAGAAAGAAAGGAGAGAGGCTAGTTAAATTGCTGGCATTAAAACAGAAAAAGAGAAACAACTTGCTGTTCACAATGTTCACATCCTATTCAGAGAACAAATTGCATCATCCAATTTTACCTCAAGCATTTGAGCAACCTCAGTCCGCTGCTGTGCCGTGTCCTGTGACTCAATGAGCAGCTCCTGCAGCAGTGGCTGTTTGTAAAGCTGACCCACCAGCTCACTCTGCAGATGCTCTTTCACATAGTTCACCAGGAAATGCATCACAGTCTTGGGCACACTGTAGACACACAGACCCAAGACAGACTAGAATTACCACCTTGAATTTGCATGCCTCCACCAACCAACAAAGCTGTAGTTTACATGTACGCCTGACCGGAAACTAGGGCGAGATGAAGACTTAAGGTTAGAGCAGCCAACTAGTAAGACACAGGTTGCTGGTTCAGATCATTAATGATGGCTGATTTTGTACATAATCCACACAAAAATAAACAACTTCACTAAACTAATATTAAGAACAATAATTTGCTCTAATCCATATGTAGCAGCTGTATGATGGTTTCTCACAAGTTGAAGAAGAGATGTCACTGCAGGAATCAACTTCTGCACATTTATTCTCTGTGAGAGCAACACAGTTACACATACACACATGCAGACAAAACACAATCAGAACAAAAGCTGTCCAGTGTGTTAAAATACTTAACGCAAATACTGATATATTCAATGTCCTAAAGTAGTTGGAGTAAAAAGCAATGAAAATAGTGAAGGAGTAAAGTTAATATTCAAAATGTAATACCCTCACTAAATGACTCACCCTCTAGTTTATATGTCAATATAACCTCTCCATCTTTTTTATAAGAAAAATAAAAGCTCATTATATTAGCCTTTGTTCATGCTGTTAGACTGCTCTTTCAATGCAGCTCTTTTATCTTAATAACAATTGTTAAGATAAAAGGTTAACAGCTGTTAACCTGAGCTAAACTGACAGCCCCATAAGGTGCATCTAATTGTGAAGTTGATGCACGCACACAGTGGCATGCTTGCACTCAGTGCTCTGCAGCCAGTCAGAAAAGATGCAAATGAGGGAGAACCTCTGATGGACTTAATGTGTTTGATGAAATAACCATCTTCATCTGACCAAAACACATCACCAGTGATCTAACATTGAACGTGATGGGAGAAAAAGAGCATGACGACATGGCTTACCTGAACAAATACAGCTATAAATGTTGCACCTGAGCTAAGCTGACATTTCGACTGCATGGCAGCTAAATCACTTAGGGCAGGTCACACATTTGCTGCTTCTGAACTCTCTGTGGTTGTACTCCTGTAGCTCTGCAGGGTTTTCTGTGCTCTATTTACACTGTTTGAACAAAATGAAAAAGTTTTTTTTTTTTTTTACTTTTGATTGAGTGGGTAAACTGCCTGCTTGAGCTACACCCAACCCTGCCAAACAGCTTAAACCGGTCCATACAAGCAAATGCAACTAAATGGACTTAAACTGGATCATTGCTTTAATATAATCGCTGCAGACAACATTTTATATACGAGCGCCACTTCACTCAGAGTTTCAGTCAAGGAACATTTCCCCCTAGGGAATAAATCAGAAGTCTGCAAGACTCTCTGAACACAGGACTTCCTTATCCTGAAAGCACTCGCATTAAGCATCATCGGGCAGAAATCCCTCAGCATGAGCTCTTTCTGCACCAGAATGCAGCTGAACGGGAACCATAGTGGTCACAGATGTACTCTTAGACCTTGAGGGAGGATTCCGCAATGTCATGTTGGATGGTATTAAATAGACAGTGACAGGATTGTATGTTAACTAGTCTCATGTTCACACCCAGTGTTTTAATCTGCCAAAATGATAAACAGCCATCAGGTTTTTGTTATTAATAAAAATTAAAAAAACTTCCCTCAAAATAAAAAAAAAAGTTTGCTTAACCATTGGTGGGCACCAAAGATCAGTATCATCAATTCAGCAATGGTCGAGATATACGAGCTACACTTTTAGTTCAGAGTTAAGATGCTGAATAATAACCAGAAAAGTGTTTTTGCAGAATGCTGCCACAGCAAAGTTGAACTCTGATCTCAATAAATCATTTTGTCCAATAAGAGATTTGTGTGAAAATCTGTCCTAATTACCATACGAATTACTGAGAGTTCAGTAAGGTCATGTGGCCTTTGACCACCTTTATTCTAGCTGAAAGTTTGTGCCAAATTTTAACAAATCAATAACCAAAAAAAAAGAATTCTGAAAGTGACACAAGGGAAAAGAGGGTGTCCTCAGGTGTTCTGGATTTGTGCCAGTCAAACCTGTCTTGGATGCTTTTGCGGACAATGAGGAAGTAGCTCTTGATGAGACGCTGGATGACCTCACAGTCCCTCTGCTCCCTTGCGCTCAGCTTTCGGGAAACTGGCACAGCCTGACAGAGAGAAGGGGAAAGCAAAATATTGACCATCTGCAGTGAATTCAGTGCTTTGTCATACAGCTAATCCCACCACTCACTGTGTCAAGGAGGTTAATGGCATGGCCTTTGCTGGGGCTCCCAAAGCCTGCAGCTGGGTTTTTATCTTCCACAACCTTCTCGTTCTTCCAGCGCTTCCCTCCATCAAGAGTTTCTGCCTGAAAACAAGCAAGTCAGAAAATAAAAGAAGGTTTTTTGGGCTGAGTCTGGCTCTCCACAAAAAACTTTGAAAGTGGTTGTAATATTTAAATATTAATTATGCTTCAGGTTTTAAAGAGCACAGTGTCTGCTGTTTAACCAAGCAGGGAAAAAAAGTAATAAATGAAATAAAAAATAATCAGTCCCTGCTATAAGGCACAACCTACTACCTGCTGACTGTTGACAGATGCAGAGACCTGCGCAGCATCCGTGAAGTCTGGATGCTTTGTGTTGATGTAGGCAAGCTCTATTGCTACTAAATTATGGACCTAAAAGCAGAAGAAGCAAAAAGAAACATCTAGTCTGGTGACTTATATAATGAATATGAAAGATGATCTTGCCTAAGCTGTGGATTACCATTTCATTAGTAATTGGCAAGCGTTTCCTCAATAATCCAGTCACTACTTCCACAATGGAATCGTGCAGCTTGGGAAATCGAAGAAGCTCCTTAAAAAATGCAAAGACACGTTTTCTTAACATGGTTCTGTAATAATTACTGTGGCACTATTTTCATAATTCAGTGATGTGTGAAGTGCAGTATCATCTCTGGTCCCACCTGTGTGCTGAAGGAGGAACAGTGCTGGATGATGCGCTGCAGCTCTTCATGAACAAGCTCCACGCAGCGCAGACTGGGTTCTTCTAGACGCTTAATTTGCCGCTTCACCAGCAACTCAAAAGATACCTCGGGCACAAAAAGAGCTGGCCGTGGACCCTGCAGGGCAAATATAGATACACACACCAGCTCTATACTTGACCAGAATTAGTATTTAGCAAACCTACACAAACAGAAGTGAGGAGAAGCTCACCGTAGCATTGCGGATAGCAGTGAGGATATCAAGACCAGTCAGTCCCGCCAGGGGGTCAATAGACTGCAAGGTCCGGCCAAAGGTCTCATGGAATATGTAACAGATCCGAGCACCTCCACAGCTGCAGAAGTGAAAGGTGAAAGCTGTGATACCAATGCTGTTTCTCAGTCTTGTGTGTCAGCAATGTTAACTGTGCCAAGATTAAATGCAGTCAACCAAAAAGGGTCAATATTTGCTCCCCACGTATTTTAATGAATTAATCACCAAGTAGTAAGAGCTGCGGAGATGAGGGTGCCAACGGAAGATGCTGATACCACTTCAAATTAAATTTACATTACCATGAGGACATTACTCTCATTATGTACAAAAGTAAGTAAATAGTGGGTTTGTGCAACAACTACTGCATTAAAAAGTGGAACAAGCTGAAAAAGTTAAGACATTTCACTAAATCAGAAAACAAACGCTCCGCTAGATGAGGTCACACTCACAGCTCTGAGGTTTGTATGTGCCTGGCTGTTCCCTCTATGGTGCTGCAATAATCGCTGGCAAACTTGGTGACTATCTGTAGCAGGGTGGCACTGTGGTCCTCTACAGGCTGTCCATAGCTGTTGAGTCTTGCCTGGTACTGGGCACTCAGCACAGTCACTCGGGTTTTAAGGTCTGGCAAGCAGTCCCTGATGTGGTGCATGAGCAGCCTGCTGAGAGTTTTGGCCAAATAGCGTGAGCCAGCACGAGCTGCTAGCGAGGGATAGTGGCGCTGCAAGAAGACCTGCTCATCCTTCATTGAGTCCTCCAGGCTTTTTTGAGTATTGATGTCATGCTGGCTCCTACAACAGCAAAAAGAGTCAGAGTTTCAATAAGACGATCAGAATATTAAGGCTATTCCACTTACACCACTTTATTATAAAGCTAAAACTATAACATCTCTTTAATTAAACAAGCAAGTTGTTTTTTTCAAACCTGTTAACCACCCCGATAATCCCGAGCCTGACTGGAATGACTCGACCCAAAAGGACTTCTAGTGCATCAGTTCCTGCATCCATCAGGTCCAGCTTACTGACCACTAGCAGCGTTCGACGGCCTGACACGCACCAAAACACAACATTCCCAGATCATTCAGAGTGAACCATTCTGCCAATTCAATTATTCTCTTTTATAAACTTAGCCAAAAGGAATGCATCAACATTCATTTTCTAAGCAGCCATTTCCCACCAGGAAGCTTTTTAACTGCAAAGACTGGCTATATCAATAGCATGAAATTACTTCTGAACAGCAAATTCTTTCCATGCATTTCATAATTTAAAATTAACGTAAGTTATGTAATAATTTAAAACTAAAGCATGTTATGCAATAAGCAGCAAGAGAGAGGAAAGAAAATTAAGATCAACTCTGAGGAGAAGAAATGCCCGTATAAATAATGTCCTACCATCTGGATCAACCTCACGAGCCAATTTTAGTGCATCAGAGGTGGCCAAGTCAGAGTTGGCAGGGGACACGGCGAGGATAAGGCAGTTTGGATTGGAGATGAAGGACAAGATCATCTCTTGCACTTGAGCCTCAATGTCCTCTGGCTGGTCCCCAACAGGAACCTAAGACAACAACAGCAGTACGCAGCCTACATTACAGTAACCACAGCACACATTCAGTCAGCATTAGTGATTGTCTAGTGTCGCTGTGTTTGCATAAATGAAATCCAGTCAGCATCCCTGTCAAGAAGCTGAATCTACCTTAGTTATTCCAGGTAAATCAACCAGAGTGAGATTAAGAACTTTTGGGGAGAAAATCTTCAGATATATGGCCTCAGAACTGATCCCCTAAATATGAAAAACAGAGAAAGAAAATAATGAATCCAGTGGAAACAACTGAACCTGCAGCATTACTAAGTGCACATCAAAGTGTTCTTCTCACTTTATTGTCACCTGAACCTCGTTCAGTCTCTGCTTCAATTTCCTGACGAATTTCCTGAAAATCTGTGAATATCTATTAGAAGAGTGAGAAAATTGCACATCAGATAAACCCAGCACATAATACAGAACCAAAGCAGTGTGCACACTATTTGAATATCTAAGATAAACATACCTGGTTCTTGCAGTGCAGAAATGTACCCCATTCCTCAGCTTTGACACCTGAACAAATAAGAGTGCAAATTTTAATGCAGATAAAATTAGAGTTTGAGACAGTATGCGAATTAGAAAAAAAAAGACAAAATCACTTATATTGATGCTAGATGCAGGAAAATCAGGCTGAACAAAATGCCAGAAAAGAAATGAAGAGGTTAAACAAAGACAAGTGCATGCAGACCAAGTATAGAGAGACCTGGGTAGCTGTTTGGGGCATTTTGTTTAATCCCATTTCCTGAAAAGGCAGTGAAGAAGAAGAGGCAGAAAGACTGTGTTAGCAAAGCATACAAGGGATATTAGTTCAAAACAGTGAGAGAAGGTGATAAGCCCATGTTAACTACTGCAAGCAGTATACACCTAAATAACAGCCTTCCGTTATTCTTTCATCATCTGATTCTTCTGCATACCCTAACTTACAAAACTGGACTTTCTTTTTAAAAAGGAATACATATAACATTAGTGACATTCATGTTTGTTACCATTCTCAATCTTCAGTCTCTCCTGCATGGGGGGGACATTAACAAGCTGCAACACCAGGGGTCGTCTTGTTACTATTCCAGATCCCCGAGGCAAGAAATCCCGTCCAACCAGGCTCTCCAACACAGAGCTCTTCCCACTGCTCTGTTAGGACACATGATGAGACCAGTTAAACCCTGATACAGTCATTTTCAAAGTTCTTATGCTGTGTGGATATGCGCTTGCGAATATAGTAACAAGACATCAGCAGTGTTTTCTCACTGAATATTCTACAGCTTCAGCTAAGGCATACGTGATATATAAGGGATGTCATATATAATAATTTGATCAAACAACATCACTATTAGGTGTTCTGTTCTACAGTACTGTGCAATGTCTTAATGCACCCCTCATTTCTTTATATTTGCCAAGAAAATTGGAAATAGGTGCAGTGATACATGTGCAAACTTACATGGAAATTCAATATGTAAGAAAAAAATACACAGTTTGCACAGTTCTAAAGAGCTTGAAAGTCAATATTTAGTATGACCATATTTATTCTTCAATACACCCTGAATTCTACGCAGTTTTCTTCAAATTTCTTTAAGTAGTCTTCAGGAATGGTTCCCCAGGCTTCTTGAAGGTCATTCAAAGCCCTTTTTTGGATGTTGGATGCTGGCTCCCTTTTGTTCCATTTTATGTCAAGATGATCCCACACTGCTACAACAATGTTGAGGTCCAGGCTCTATGGAGGCCAATTCATGACTGACAGTTTTCCATTGTGTGTTTTTCTATCCAAGTATGCTTTTACTGCTTTGGCACTGTGTTTGGAATCAGTGTCATACCTATAAATGAAGCAATCAGACGCTTTCCAGATGGATCAAAATCTGATGGTACTTTTCTACATTCATAATTCCATCAAGTTCTCCAACACTACTGGCTGAAATGCACCCCCCAAACCATGACAGAGCCTCCACTGTGTTTTACAGATGGCTGTTGTCAGTATGCAAAGAGGACATCAGGAGAGAGGTGCAACAGTAAGTGTCAGCAGCCACAGTTCTAATGTAATTTGCCATACCTCAGCCTTTTCTCCCCCGTTTTCCCTTCTTTATGAATGACTTAATAGCCACCCTTCAGTTCAGTAATGGTCAAGATATATGAGCTCCGCTTTAATTTCAGAGTTAAGGTGCTGAATAATAACCAGAAAAGTGTTTTTGCAGAATGCTGTCACAGCAAAGCTGATCTCTGATCTCAATTAATCATTTAGTGTGAAAATCTGTCCTAATTACCCTATGAATTATTGAGAGTTGAGTAAGGCCATGTTGCCTTTGACCACCTGTATTCTAACTTAATGTTTGTGCCAAATTTTAACAAATCAATAACAAAAACCGAGCTTTGAAAGTGACATAAAGGGAAAGAGGGTGTCCTCAGGTGCTCCGGATTTGAGCCAGTTTCCCTTCCCATAAGAGCCCACACCCATTTCTCCTTGAAGGAAGATTTATTCAAATTTTCAAAAACTTTTTAATTAAAAACTTATTTATGAAAATTTCCAGAACATGTGAAACTAAGACACCTGTGTCTCAGTGGGTTCTTATGGGTTCTTGACAGCCACCCTTCCACTGAGAATCCTCATGAGGCTCATGAGCAAACAGTAGATGGATCAACTGAAGGTCCAGATGTATCTCTCAGGTCCCGTGCCAGGTCTTTGCTGGATGTTTTCCTATTTCTTAAGGACATGACTTTCATATACTGTTCATCTACTATAGATAGTTTTTGTTTAGGCCTGCAGTTTCTGTTGTCCTCCACTCGTCCAGTTTCCTCAGATTGATTTAAGGACATGCTGCACAGCATGCAAATAAATGTGAAGTTTTCAGCTCTTTGGGAATTATTTTGTCAAACTGTGTTATCTTTGGCATTTTTTGCAGATTCATATAAAGAAATGGGAACAAATTAAGCATTTTTGTAACAGGCTGCTTGTAACAAAGTGGCTAAAGGTGTCATTTAAAATTGGTTCACTGCTAACTTGTCTGTTATTTGTCGACACAACATTGTTTCATCCCTTGAGTTAGGTGCCTTTCTACACTTTAATGATCCATATTTCAGTGTTAAAATAGCTTTTAAAACAAAACTAAACAAAAAACCCCAAAACTAATTCCTTTGACAATGGTCAGGTACACGGTCTAGATATTTACATCTGGATCTGACACACAGTCCAGATGATAGCACTTTTTGTCTGAAAGCACCTATTTTCCTTGTGAGCAAAAGTACTGGAACATGTGACTCACAGGTGTGTTTTGTTGCCCAGGTGTGTCCTGTTATATTGATTATTCAAACAATAAATAGCGTGGAAAAAAAAAAAAGCAACTGGGAAGTTGAGAGAAGATGGAACATCAGAGACATTGCAAGAAGCAAGAAGATTAGGAAGGCCAAGCTGGAATTTGCCAAGAAGTAGAGAGCCAAGCCTCAGAAATTCTGGGACAAAGTTTTATGGACTGATAAGACAAAGATGAACCTTTGCCAAGGAGTTGGAAAGGCTAATGCTTGGAGAAAGAAAGGATCTACTAATGATCCCAAACATATGTGCTCATCTGCGAAACACAGTGGAGGTAATGTCTTGGGTTGGGCTTGCATGGCTTCTTCTGGGATGGGCTCATTAATCTTCATCGATGATGTCAAGCATGATGGCAGCAGTACAATTTGGCTGTCAGTTTAAAGAAAGATGGAATCAAACTGATTGGAAGATCCTTCATGCAGCAAGATAATGACCCAAAGCACACGACCAAAACTAGAAAAGCATTCATCCAGGGGAAGAAGTGAAAAGTTTTAGACTGGTCAAGTCAATCTCCAGATTTAAACCCTATAGAGTATACATTTTACCTGCTAAAGAGAAGACTGATGGTAGTAAATAATCAAAACAAGCAACTGAAAGAGGCTGCTGTGAAAGCCTAAAAAGCATCACAAAAAAAGAATGCAAAAGTTTAGTGATGTCAATGGGTCACAGGCTTGATGCAGTTATTGCAAGCAAAGGATTTTCAACTAAATATTAAATCTTATTCACTCTGATCTATTTTAGAATCATCTGTTCCAATATTTTTGCTCACAAGAAAAATAGGTGAGTTTAAACCAAAGCTGCTATATTCTGAACTGTGTATCAGATCCAGATGGAAATAAATTGAAATAAAAGCTGAGATGTTCTTTTGTCTCATTTTGCTTTATTGATGTCAAACCCAAATGTTTTCAGTGTACAGCAAAAATAAAGGGACTGGCCTCACTGCTCGAATACTTGTGTGTATAGAGAAATGAGGGATGCTCAGACTTTTGCACAGTATCGCAGATGTGTCCTGGCCCACCTGAGATCCAACCACGACTATCTGAGGCAACTGTACGATCTCCGCGCCTACAGTCAGAAAGACCTCCTGCATCCGGTTGATGGTGGGAATAAGGGTTTCCATCCTTCCAACAGCTCGAGCACTCTAGCTACACTGGTTAAAAAAAACACAAACAAAACAACGATTAACAGAGCAAGTACGGCAAAGTAATTCGGGCCACTTCAAAATAGTTATTCTCCGGGGAAAACGGTTTATCTTCGCCAAACAGCGAAATGGTCCTGATGAGAGGGGCTGTAACACCTCAGCACCAGTCAGACCAGTACCGCGGTCAAGCCTCCCAGAATAAACACCAGCTTGAAGTGGGATTTTTTAAGATCAACATGTCTATTAGTTATCAGTCACGGCGATGAAACCAGGGCTGAGATACAGTGCAACAAACGGTGACAGCACACTGGATGTTACGTGCTAACTGTAGCCCGCTAAATCTAATCGGTAAAGGCAGGAAGTGCTTGCTAAATTCTAACACTAGCTTAGCCACTAAAGAAACGGTGCCCGGTACTGACCTAGCCGACGTTTAAGAAATAGTCCTTCTTATCCAAGCTTCCTGTTCATCATAGTCTGTATTTTTAAAAAGGCGTTAACGATGCACTTCACCCGAAGTGTTATCCAAAATTAGCAGCACAAGATACGGACAGTCAGTTGATCACACAGGCGGCGCCGCATTACTCAGTTAATCTGATTGGTCAAAAAATTTTAGTCACGAGGTTGCCTATTATCTGATTGGTTGTATATATGTAAAGACCCGCCTTCTGAAACCCCAATTCACAACATACTCCATCCACACACAAAATAAGCACAGGAAATAAGCTTTTTTTTCCTGTATTTTAATATCTGTATATATAAACATATTTACAAATCATACAGTTGCCATGAGTAAGTTACAGAATAAAACATGTATGACCTTTGCACAGATGGTTAACAGGAAACACCCAGCTGTCACTCAACCCAAACATTACTAATAAATACCCTCCAGTAGAGGTTAGTGTCCCCTGGGATTTGTAGCAGCCAGAGATCATGTGAACACAGCTTCATAAATGGCTTCTTTTGTGTTCAGATATTATGTGATCGGGTTGAAGTTACCGCACCGCCAATTCCAAGAAGTAATGTTTTCTTATCCAAGATAAGAAAGCCCTGTTGCTGAGATAAACAATCTGTGTTATCCATGTCCACCCAGGGGCTCTCTGTACAAAAAAAAAAAATCTATTGTATTTACCACAGTCTTACACTCTAAACACTGTAGGCATGTCAAAGCACTGAGCGTCTCTCAAACAACAATCAAAAAAAACAACAGCTTCAAGCTATGCATTCTTAGTCCATGTATGAGGCATCCACGCCCTCGCCCTCTGGGTGAAGGAGTCTTCCTGCCAATCGCTCAATGTCATCGAGGCTAAGCTGTCGAAGCGAACGTTCATAGTCCTTGAAGAAAAGGAAAGAAAAAAAATATATATATATTGCGAAACAGCAGGTTAAAAACATTTCAGTGAATTTATTTACAAAACATTGGAGGTGACCTTCAGGAAGATTTTGTTGTTCTTAAAAGTAGTTTGTTAAGGTTAGTATTTTTCATTTATCTGAACAATTTATGATCTGGAACACATGCTCATCACTGGTGAGAAAAGAGGTCAAAATGAAGTGGTGATTATCAGATGGCAAAAGAGAACTTTCGACTTCGAGAAGCAACTTATTAAAAGGTCAGCAAAAACAAGAAAATAAAACAAAAAGAAGGAAACAGCCTCGTGTATTTAACGATCACATCATACTGTGATCAAAGTTTGGGTGGGACAGCAGATTTTTAGATTTCAAACTAAATCAGGTACTTTCACCTTTCAAATGCCACAAAAAGATAAATATTTCATAAATCAATGGTACAAGCCAAATAAAGGTTCAAATGTACATTTAAAAAAAAGAATGCAATGGGTGCCTGGGTGGCTTAGTGGTTAAAGCCAGCAACCACATGCATATGCTGCGTTGTGGGTTCAAGCCCCGGCCTGTTGCCAATCTGCCCGTGTGTCTTCCCCATGTCTTTCCCTGATTTCCAGTCTCTCTGCTACTGCTAATAAAGCAGCTGTGGGAAGAAAGAAAATTGCAGTAATATGCAAATTCATTTAAAGCCTATAATTAGCTGAAAATAGCACAAAGACATAAATGAAAATTGGGAGTTTTACAACTCTGAACGACTGTGCGGACAAATAGTTCAACAACATCAGCTTACCAACAGAATTTAGAAAGTAGTCTCTTCATTGTCTTTCTAATTTAAGCAAGACAATAACAAACCCGATTTTGCTTGTTTCCACACAAACACACACCCACACCACCAAAAATTATTCAGTCTGGCTACTGTTCTGGGTTGCTGAATTAAATATTTAGCTAACCATAATTAGTGGCTCCATAGCTTAGTGAATTACATATTTGCCTAAAAAGTGAGAGGAGGAGACACAAATCCCCTTGGTGTTGCGTCAGGAAGGGCATCCGATGTAAAAACTCAGCCACATCAAATATGCCGAGCTACCCACTGTGACAACACCTTGTGTATAAGGGAGCAGCTGAAAGTAGCTTCTAATTAGTGAACACAGTTGGACGATATCAGCTGAACAACTAACAAACTTTTCACTTTCTGTAGTAAACACAGTTGCACGGTTCTCGTTAAAAGATAAATAAAAGCACCGTATAAACACTGTAGCAATTATTAATAGAACATTTCCAGAAAGTAAATCACCATGTTGGCCATCATCATGTCCAGAAAGCATCCATAACTGGCTTGAAAACCTTTCAACTTTAACCTTTTACATTTAGTAAATATCCACATTCGTCCACTTGTCTGAAGAAGAAAGATGCTGCATTTAAATACCTTAATAAGCTGTTCGTGAACCTTTGCCGCATCCGCCGGACTGAAGTGTCTAGCAAGTATAGTAGACACAGTCTGCCACACTCCTCCCTGTGTGCTGCTGATGCTGCTGCTACTGCCGCCACTGCTGCCACATGCTGCTGTCCCCGAAGCTCCAGTCCTCTCCCCCACAGGACGGATTACCAGATTCAGTTTAGCCTCAGGCCCAATAGAGTAATCACTCAGTCTGTGTTCATCTGAGGGAGAGCGATATAATGTGCTTCCATTAAAAATTCACATTTGATGCATGCAGGAAAGTGTTAAATGCTGCTATCAAACACTTGACTGTTGTCAAATCTACCTGCTAGAGCTTTCCCTTTGTAGAGTAACCGTTGCTGGTTTGCTGGTATGTTGAGACGTTCAGATACAAGCTCCTTCACCGTGGAAACCTTTTCATCTTCAGTCACCTGGAAGATCAACAATATTATCGTGAAGTTATACTCATAATTCAAACACATGATGCAAGCTGCTCTCTTTCTTACGGTGCTGTGAAAAAGTATTTGCACCCTTGTTGATTTCTTGTTTGCATATTTGTCACACTGACATGTTGCAGATAATAAAAGTTTAATATTAAATAAAAATAGAGTAAGTACAAAATTCAGTTTTTCAATGAGGGTTTCATTTATTAAGGGGAAAAAAGTCATCCAAACCTAACTGGCTATGTGTGAAAAGGGTAATTTCCCCCTAAACCTAATAATGGTTATAGTGGGCAATGGTTAATAATAATGGTTGTGCCACCCTTGGCAGCAAGAACTGCAATCAAGCGTTTGTGATAACTGGCAATGAGTCTTCCACATCGCTAAGGATGAATTTTGGCCTACTCTTCTTCGCAGAATTGTTTTAATTCAGCCACACCGGAGGATTTTTGAGCATGAGCAACCTGTTTACGGTCATGCCAAAGCATCTCAATTGAATTTAAGTCTGGACTTTGACTCGGACACTCCAAAACATTTTGCTTCAGGATTTTCTGGTAGAGAGCAGAATTCATGGTTCCATCAGTTACAGCAAGTCTTCTAAGTCCTGAAGCAGCAAAGCAGCCCCAGACCATAACACTACCACCACCGTGTTTGACTACTGGTATGATGATGTTTTTATGAAATGCTGTTTTAGTTTTGTGCCAGATGTAATGGAACTCAAAAAGTTTAACTTTTGTCTTGTCGGTCCACAGAGTATTTTCCCAAAAGTCTTGGGGATCATCAAGATGTTTTTTGCAAATATGAGACAAGCCTTTGCATTCTTTTTGATCAGCAGTGTTTTTCTCTTTGGAACTCTCCCATGGATGCCATTTTTGCCCGGTCTCTTTCTTATTGCTGAATTATGAACTCTGACTTTAACTGGCAAGTGAGACCTGCAGTTCTTTAGATGCTGTTCTGGGTTCTTTTGTGGCCTCCTGGATGAGTTGTCAAAGTGTTCTTGGAGTAATTTTGGTAGGAAGGTTCACCACTGTTCCAAGTTTTGTGGATAATGCCTCTCACCGTGGTTCGCTGGAGTCCCAAAGCCTTAGAAATGGCTTTGTAACTCTTTCCAGACTGATTGACGTCAGTGACTTTGTTCCTCAGGTGTTTCCTTAGATTGTGGCATTATGTTTTGCTTTTTGAGATCTTCACTTTATCAGAAAGGTTCTATTTAAGTGATTTCTTGATTCAACAGCTCTGGCAGTAATCAGGGCTAGGTGCGAGTAGTATAATTCAACTCAGTTTTCCAAAAAATGTGGTTAATCACATTTAATTGATGATTTAACAACAACAAAGATATCAGAAAGAGGGCAAATACTTTCAAAGCACTATAGCTGCAACTCCTAACTTTATATTATCCAGATAATAATTAGCAGTTTATATACAAGTGATATCCCTGCTTTGTACTGTCCTTGTTAAGTCCTTGCTTCTCTAAAAAAATAAACTGTACTGTAGC
>JAMQGT020008717.1:0-11282 GCA_024447675.2 Pterophyllum scalare | reverse complement strand
TGGTTTTGTAACCTACTTGGTTCAGCGTATTGCTGATTCTGGTGATCTCCTGAACTTCTCTAGAGTGGGGCCAGCAGACCTATGCTCATTTGATTTTTTTGGTTTTGTTTTTTTTCCCCCTGTGTGGAAGGATTGCCATGAAGTAGGTACACATGGTGCACTCATACTGCAGGTAGCAATTCTCTCACTAATAAGACAGATATAGCTATATATGGATGATCATATTAGTTTGCCTGACTTTCAGCCTTTTTTAAATTATGTAGAACTCTAATTAAATTCTTCCTTCAACATATTGATTTCGTTCTTCCCAGATTCACGAGAAGCTGAGACAGTATGAGAGACAGAGCCCAACACCTGTCCTCCACAGTGCCTCCTCTCTGGCAGAGGATGTAAGTTCCTCACACACACACACACACACACACACACACACACACACACACACACACACACACTGTAAATTACTTTTGCACTTCGGCACAGCATTCAGTCATCATGAGTTAGCTCCAACAGAGAAGCAATGTGGGTATGAAAAGTGAATTTTAATGTTCTCAAAGTGCTGAATCATCCCACTGTTCCTCTAATGAAACTCCATATCCTGCTGCTCTGTCAGTCTCACCAGTTATCAGAAGAGCAAACTGCTGACCTTAGGTGCTTGCCACTTATCTTCCCTTCTGTGCATGTCTGTATATAAGTTACTGGACAGTAAACTGTAGTGTGTGTTACTAGTGTACACATGCATACCTGGTTAAGGCTCAGGGTTCATGTGTGTTGTGACTGGCAGGTGGCAGAGGAGCTGCAGAGTGGTCCGATGAGTACAGAGGAGAAAGAGCTGCTGCATTTGCTAATGTCGCCTCACCTCAAGGTAACTTCACTTCCACACTTTCAAGTAGTCGAGCTTTTGTGGCAATACCACGAGAGTTTTTATTTCCCTGCGACACGGTCTATGCTGTCACTGTCCTGCATTCACATCAAACTGATAGTTCATTTGTGAAGCTGTTTGCAAGTTCTGGCAGAGGTCAGACTGCGTTGTGTGCTCGTTAACAGTCAGCACTGTGATCTCAGACATGCATGTTTTCTGTCCCATCAGGCTGTTCTCTCTGTGCATGACACTGTGGCCCAGAAGAACTTTGACCCAGTTCTGCCACCGCTGCCGGACGACTTTGAGGATGATCTGGAAGAGGAGTCTGTGAAGATTGTCAGGCTGGTAAAGAACAAGGAACCTCTGGTGAGTTGTGACATAAGGATGAGAGTGGAAGTGAAAACATAAGAGCTCGCAAGAGAAGCGGATGAAGAGGGAGGGATTATGGGAGTGAGACCTTTGGTCTCTTCTGTTAATGGAGTCGCTCCTTCTTTGTCCTGTAGGGAGCCACCATCAGGCGCGATGAAGCCACCGGGGCAGTGATAGTGGCTCGAATCATGAGGGGAGGTGCGGCTGATCGAAGCGGTAATTTGGTGTTTATTTTCTAAAAGCTTTTATATCTTCTGGTTGTATAACTACTCTGACAATATCTGTGGTACCAGCCTATAGGCAAGAGGAGGCAACATTGTTATCATAAGGTAAAATAAGACCGTTCTTTTCACTTCACTTTTATAAATGATTTTCAGTCAGTTTTTATCTCTCTATGTATGCTCTCCACATTGCAAGGAATTTAATTCAAGCTTCTTTCTTAGTCCAACAGTATAATAATTAAAAATAAATGTCAGAATCTGCCTTTAAAACCCAACACTAATATAAAAGTTTGATGTTTTTAATAGTCAGACAAAAGGAAAATGTCACAGAAAAAAAAGAGAGACCCAGATTGGAACCAAGCCAGGCTGTTGCAGTAATGTAGCATAGCCTTGAGCCAGCGTGATGCCTCAAAGAGCCTCCTGAATGTTACAGTGATGTGTCTGCATTTCTCTTCCTGCAGCTGGTTTCATTAAAATAAGCAAAACAAACTTGATCATCTATAAATGCACGATCCAAACCTCAGGTAGAGAGGCTGAAAAAAATCTGAAGGATGGTGCGGTTGTTGGAAAGGCAAAAACCTCCTGCTGAGTTAGAACTGACCGCGTGATGTGCACCCGTAAAAAACATGTTTTTAGTGGTTATACCATGGATGGTATGAGCATATGAGCTACATGCGCAGACACACGCAAGGTGTTAAAGAAAATTAAACAGCGTCTATATCCATTGATCGCTAATGTTTTCATCTTTTTCTTGCTGTCAAGTGATGCAGAATTTCTCCTGTTAGTGTGATATTGTCTGCTCTGTTCGTCTGTGTCCTGAGGGAGAAATATACTGACCTCACTTCTCTCAGGCTCTGCCTTTGGTTGCATTGTTGTGGCCTGCAGACAAACAGATCACAGCTGAGGACAGAAGCTGCCCGTATCTGTGGATCTAACAACAGCACTGATGTTAAAAAACAAATGATAAACCCCAAAGACCCAGGAGGCACACTGAAGCCGCTTTGAACATCATTGATGTGTTTCTGCCAACTCAGTCTGTGTGTCCCCGTTTCACAGGTTTGGTCCATGTAGGAGATGAGCTGAGGGAGGTGAACGGGGTCTCTGTGATCCACAAGAGGCCCGACGAGATCAGTCAGCTGCTGGTAAGACGGACAGACAGACACATAAATCTTGGTATGATTCCACTGCAAATACAACAAGTAAAAAAAAAAAAAAAAAAAAAGAACTTCCTCAAATTGACTTCTCATCTTATTATAGTGTATTTCAGTGTTTGTCTTTTAATGTGAGGGTGCAATCACAGTCTCCCCCTCCTCTTGTTTATCTGTGATCCAGTCCCAGTCCCAGGGCTCCATCACTCTAAGGATAATCCCCGCTATTAAAGAGGAGGACCGACTGAAGGAGAGCAAGGTGGGATAAAGCGTGATTGACGGAAGTGCAGCTCAGAGGAAACATTAAGTATTCAGAGTTTGCAGGGGGGGGGGACACCTTTTATTGTGCTGTGATTTACATAACATGCGGCCTTTTGTGAGAACTACTAAAAGTTCAATCCTCCAAGAGGATTTCAGATGGTTTATTTTTCATTTAGGACAAATCACCGTTATCCACAACCCTTTACTATGAATAAAATGTGAAAATACAGTAACTTTATTGTAAGTTCAGTTAGTTATATTATTTTTAAATAAGATAATGCAGATAACAATAATGGTGCCACATTCTGTTCCACAATGAACATCCTTTTGTTGTACATCCAGCATTATGAGAACTCTAAACCCTAAAATATGGCGTTTCTGCCAACCTGTGCATTTGACTCCAGGTGTACATGAGAGCCTTGTTTGACTACATCCCATTGGAAGACAAGGCCACACCCTGCCAGGAGGCAGGACTTCCCTTTAAACGTGGAGACATCCTGCAGGTTGTGACGCAGGATGACCCCACCTGGTGGCAGGCCAAGCGTGTGGGTGACAGCAGCCTGCGTGCTGGGCTCATCCCGTCCAAACAGTTCCAGGAGAGGTGAGAACATCCAGAAGGAGGGCTTTTAAATTGTCTTCACAATTGCAGAACTGAGCCGTTCACCCGTACATCACGAGTATTTATTTTGTCCAGACGGTATTCTTTTAAATCCACATTCATGTGTTCCACTTTAAAGGGTCAACTATGATTAGATGGGGCATCAAATCATTGTGGAAAAAAAAAAAAAGAATTGAAATGCAGACTTGAATGGGCGTATGCTGATACTGTAAGTGTCATAATCTGCCATTAAGACGATCTCATCTGGCTGGGAGATTCCAGCCAAACACAGCAGCATCTGGAGGGTAAACAAGTATAGTTTAAACAGAGAAATGGTTCAGAAATACCTAAAATGGATTTTTTTAAAAATGTTTAGGATAAACAGATTAGGGTAAAGCTGGCTTACATTGATTGTCATAATCTTCCCCATGCCAATATAAAAGTGGCATGAGTTCAGGTCTGCCCCTCAGGGATGGATCGCAGAATAGGCTTACTGGGCCCAGACGTCTCTGAGGTGATTGTTGTCGTGTCTTACTGGAAGGTCAAATGACTTCAGATTAAGTGCAAAGACACAGAAAAAAAAAAAGTACAAACAGCTGTCTTATTTGTCTGCGCTCAGCCAATTATTGTCTAATCCATCCTTGTGTTGTATGTTCCTTTGCCTTTCTTATTCACATCTTCTAGTCCCGACAGCCCCTCCTTATTTTTTGCTTACTCTCTTTACTCTCTTCCTGCCTTTGTCCTCTTCGGTTCTTTGTACTGCTGCACGCTTCCCCAGGCGACTGGCCTACAGGATGAAAATGGGCACGACTCCCGAATCCAAAATCCCCCAAAAAGCCTGCCTGTAAGTTTCTGCTTCCTTAGATTTCACTGGCTCGTCAGCACCTATTCACAATTACAGTTTATGACCTGCAGCATCTCTCACCATCAGCTCTCCATCTCACTGCCATTAAAGGATCTCAATACTGTATAAATGCAGATGTGTTTTCACTGGCTTTTTTTTTTAATACCATTTTTTGCTATTAATTGGCATTCAGATTCATTAGTATTCACTGTCCATTCTTTAAATGCTGCAATGTAGACGTGTTTTGAGAAACAAAAAAGAGGTGGGGGGGAACAGAGACAGAGGGAGGGATCACAGATATGAATTAATCTCTTTCATGTTCAGTCCATCTGGACAGTAAGCCAGAGTGATCTCCAGGCTGTGGAACAACAGTCATCCACTGAGAAACAAAGCCCTGCGAATATGCCGCGCTTCTCACTTTTTCAGTTAATACTGTAGTGGATTCATGTAAACAGCCAGGTGAGTGGACGATGTGAGCAGTGGCTCTTCGTGGCACATAAGCTGCGGGGCGATCCGATTAGGCGTGAGCCGCGCGGAGACAACCAGAGCTTAGCAATATGGCAACTAGCCCTGCTGCGCAGCACAGCGGCAAACCTGCGAGGACGCTTCTGTCTCGGCCTCCGTCCACACTCCCCAAGCTCTCTTTATTAATTCCACCAAATCCCAGCAGGAGCTTTACCACGCGGGTCCCCCCTCCTCATGTCATAGTGACGTCAGTTTCCTAAATTTAGACTCATTTCTCAATCAAGAATAATTTTCCAAAATGTCATCAGCACAAACTCACCTGTCCTTTACCTTTCCTAACATTTTACTCTGCCCTTCGTTGCTGCGTCAGATGATCAAGGATGTGATAAAGGTGGGTACATGTGCAGCCACAAACACAGCAACAGCAGCCAAACAAACAGCCACACACAAATTACAGAGTAAAAATGTTGATGAAAGCCCGTGTGTGTGTGTGTGTGTGTGTGTGGTTATGTATATGTGTGTAAAGCGTGTGCGTGTTTAAAGATTGCATGTGTGCTACTGGGGTGTGCATTTGGGATTTCTGCAGCTTCCAGCTTAATTCCTCCCCTCCTGCTGTTAGTTACCAGACCAGAATAGAGATTCTTTGTGTGGCTAGTTTGAGTGTGTACATGAAATGTGTGTTTCTTTTGTATCAAGAAAGGTGCAGGCAGAACAGCATCCCTGGGGACTGTAGTCGAGCAGAGATTGTTGAACAGAACAATACCTCCTCTCTTCCGTCAATCCTATTATCTTCTGCCTTTTGTTTTTCCAGATCTGTCTTTACATTAATGTTTCCTATTTCCCCTTTGTCCATTTTCTTTAACACACACACACACACACACACACACACACACACACACAGATGAGTAAAACAGATTTTTTGCTTAGGAATCACAGATCGGTTTGTATGAGCAGTTTGTACACGAGCTGCACATCTTTGGGGACACCAGGCTTGTTTATGTGTGTACACAGAGATTCTGTCTCATAGCTGACTCATATACAGATGTAGAGCCATCTCTCTCCTCTCCCTCCTCTTTAAATCTCTTTATCAAGCCTTTGTTTAGTGGCTGTTGCCTCCAACAGCACATCTTCACCATCTTCAGGCTGGCCCTCCACTCTCTCCCTCCTGCTGTCTGCCTGCCTGCCTGTTGCCCACTGGGCCCTGCCTCCCCTCTGCAGCAACCACGGCCCACCCACCCCTCTCTTAAACTCTTCCACGTCCGTTATTCCTCAACTCCTCCAGGTCTCTTACCCTCTGCTTACCCCCCCTCTTTTCCCTGCTTGCCTCCCTACAGAGGACTGTGACTGTGAGGGATATTTCAATGGACAGTACATAGGTGAGAGCGTGCACATCTTTCTCCACCTCCTTCTCCCTATCTGCTCTGTGGCTGTTGCAGGCTGGCTATGTGCTGGTTCCCTGGGTGCTTTGGGCCAAAATAACTGCTTGGAAAGGTTGCCTCTTCTGGGGCCCAGGGTTGAGGGATAAGAGGAAGGGTGAAGGTTTTGAAGGGTCAAAAGAGAGAGTTTTCAAAGTCAGTGCCAGAGAAGAGTCAGTGAAATTACATGAGGGTGAGCAATTCATTTTGATAGCTGAAGAGAACGTAGATATGCACGCGAGCGAAACATTTAAGTGCTACAATGTTAAATGAGGACGGGGAAAGGAATGTGTAGGAAGGAGCGTCTCACACTCACAGCAGGTGTTGGTAACAGAGCCGGCTCTTTGAAGACTAAGCTGAATAATTAGTTACGAGTGAGTTTAGGGATGGATCGCTGTCAGCTCTCGTGGTGCAGACTGTACAGCTATACATTATGTAAAACAAGTTATTATTTTGTTACATATTTCCTAAAGAAAAATAAGCTGGTGCTTGGTGCTGTTTAAGGCACGACTTTGAGATTTGGAGCTTTTTTTGATGGAGTGGAAGGAAAATTTGAAAAATGCACATTCAGGTGTTTTTTTTGGTTTTTTGTTGTTGTTTTTTTCCCCCCTGTACATTGTTAATTGGACATTTATGCAAATTCACATATACACTCACTGGTCATTTTGTTAGGTACACCTTGCTAGTACTGAGTTGCACCCCCCTTTTGCCTTCCAAATGGCCTTAATTTTTCAGAACAGTAATAATGCTGATGAAGTGAACAAGGTGCTGGAAACATTCCTCAGTGATATTGGTCCATCTTGGCATGATGGCATCGCACACTTGTTCCAGATATGTTGGTTGCATCTCCAGCTCTGTTGGATTGCAAACTGGTGACTGTGGAGGCCATTTGAATGCAGTTCAAAACACCAGTTTTAGATGATTTGAGCTTTATGACAATGGCACATTATCCTCCTGGAAGCAGGCAGAAGATAGGTACACCATGGGGATAAAGGGATGAACATGCAACAGCAACAGTATCCAGGTAGGATGTGCCATTTAAACAATGCTCATCTGACACTAAGGGGCACAAGGTGTGCCGAGATAATATCCCCCACAACATTACATCACCACCAGCACCCTGAACTGCTTATACAAGGCAGCATAGCTCCATGCTTTGATGTTGTTTACGCTAAAGTCTGACCCCACCATCTGAATGTCAGAGTAGAAACTGAGACTCCTCGGACCAGGCTATGTCTTTTCAGTTCCATTTTGGTGAGCCCATGCTAATTGTATCCTCAGCTTCCTGTTCTTAGGTATCAGGTGTGGTCTTCTGCTGCTGTAGTCCATCTGCTTCAAGGTTCCGCGTGTTGTGCAGTCAGAGATGCTCCTCTGCATATCTCGGTTGTAATGAGTGTTTGAGTTACTTCCTATCAGCTTTAAGCAGTCTGGCCATTCTCCTCTGACCTCTGGTTTCAACAAAGCATTTTCTCCGAGAGCACTGCCTCGAGAGGCTGGAGAACTGGATATATAGTTTTTGAGATCATTCTCTAAAAACCGTAGAGATGGTTTGGTAAACTCAGACCAGCCTGCCTTCTCCATTCTGATGCCCGGTTTGAACTTCAGCAGGTCGCCTTGACTGTGTCTACATGCCTGCATGCACTGAGCTGCAGCCAAGTGCCTGATTAGATATTTGCATTAATAAGCGGTTGAAGAGGAGTATCTAACACAGTGGCCAGTGAGTGTATATGCATATGTAACACAGACATAACATTTCAGGAAAAAAATTGTAGCGCAAACATAAATTGTGTAAGTAATCATCTGGGAAGCTCATGGTGATATCTGTTAGTTAAAAATACTACCAGTAAATTGTATTTTCTAATAAACATTTGTGGCTTTTTAGTGTAAATATATTAACAGGCAAGTGTAAACTGGGTTTTTCTCGTGCTCTAAGCAAGAAATCTCCACCTTAGTAGCATTTGCATTTACTAAACCTGCTCATTTTATTCTTTTGTTTATTGTGGATTTAAAAAAATTACAATAGGGTTTGTATATATCATTCAGAGCCTGATGTTTTTAATGGTGACATTAGAGACATCTCCCTAACAAATATGTCATTTGTTAGGGAGATGATTTTTGCACTTTATCGTGATAAATGTATAAATTAACCTCATATATCAGCCAGCATGTTGAGCTGTCTAGTATAGAGCATGCAGTGCAACATATATGGAGAAAAATGTGTTGGAGAATGTGTTAGTTCATTAATAGAGAATTTAACTTTATTTTACTTTTCTCCTTAAAAGTACGAACTATAAAAAATAATAGAAATAGGCAGCCAGGCCAAACAAGTTTGACTAAATTTAATCTGTGGAAGAGGCATAAAGTCCCCCGTTCTTCATTTGCTCTTTAGCCTAACACTGACCTCCACTCCCTCACCCTTCTTCAACCCAACCTGACCCCTTATCTGCTCCTCCATCCTGTGAGCTGCTGTAATGAGTATGAGAACAAGGAGCGATCTAAACACAGCTGAAAACCTAAGAGCCCTCTCTCACTGTAACACAAAATACTTCACTGTGCTTCCTGTCAACCTGCTTGGAGCTGTTAAACCCTCCCCCTTCCCTTCCCATCCCTCCACCCACCGTCTCCACCTTGCAGTGTTTGGATCCTCCTAAACCTGCCCCTCCCTCCTGCCTTGCATCTAACTAACTGCCCGTGCTGTTCTGGTCGGTGCACTGCTTAACCCCTACCCCCAAAAATCACCCCCCCCCCTCCCCATCCTCTCCCCCACCCACGAGGGCCCTGCTGCGTTGGACGCATTGCACACTCAACCAGGCACGTTTGTTGCTTGTTCACCCTGTGTGGAGGTGTGAGGCTGGGTTGTGTGATGCTCTAACGCCAGTTACAGTCTCTCCTAAGTGTAAAGCAGTGGCGCCCTCCTGTGGCCAGGTGTTTTCCTGGGAATTTTATTCAGGTACAGTGCCCGGCTCATTCCTGCAGGTACACACCACTGACAGGGGGAATACAGACAGCCCTGATCATGGGAGACCCGTTCTTTTCCTTTTAACGTGGTGTCTCCCAGGGCCAGGTTGCCCTGTCTGTCCTGCCTCAGCACTGTAGCCTTGTAGAAAGCAGCATGTCTTATGAACACATAAAAGCAAAGTTATATTTACCTTGGGTCACTGAAATCTGTTTTTCAATGCTAAAATTGTTATTGAAATGCTTAAAATATAACAGAATATAGGTATTTTACTGAATATATTTATGTCAGCTGCATGTGATCCAATTCCTGGTTTAAGCATGACATCTAATTGGCTCCAGCTTCTGATTACGGTAGATCTCACACTATCAAGTATTTACACGTCCAATAAGACTGAACTATATTCATACATGTGCACTCTTTGCAAAGGGTTTTTAATGCATGATAATCTGTGGGTTGGAGATATGTTTATTCACTGTTTTATCAAATTGCTGTGCACTAGTAAACTTTGTCGTACATCTAACCAGAGACCTTTTGTTTTCTGTTTCTTCTTCCTGCGCGTCTGCGGCCTCGCTGCAGCTGGTTTACGGAGGAGTTTCCGGCTGAGCCGCAAAGACAGGCAGGGATCATCAGGAGAGGGCTCTGATCTCGGAGAACCAGAGTTCATGACCTACTGAGGAGGTGACCCGATACCAGCAGAAGCCACATGAGAGGCCCCGCCTGGTGGTTCTCATTGGTAAGACTGAGAAGCACAAAAGCACTCCTGTGATGGCGACGACATCTAGTGGAGAACAACTTGTGTTACAGCGTGCTCTCATTTTGTCCACCATTTGTCTCTAAAAGGTTCCCTTGGAGCAAGAATTAATGAACTCAAACAGAGGGTGATTGCCGAAAACCCACATCGTTATGCAGTAGCTGTACCACGTGAGTCACTCAACACAGAATCTAATAAATGGACCAACAAAACTCCACATATGTCACTGAATTGCTCTGGTGTGCCCACAGATACAACCAGACCCAAGAAACCTCACGAGAAGGATGGTGTAGAGTACCACTTTGTCACCAAACAGCAGTTTGATGCAGATGTTTTAAACAACAAGTAGGTTTCTGTTAATATCTTATTGAGTTGTGCAAGTTTTTTTTATTGCTTCTTTAAATAAAGGTTTAATTCTTGCTATATATATATTTTTTTATTTTTTTTTATTTTTGCAAGGTTCATAGAGCATGGGGAATACAAGGAGAACCAGTATGGCACCAGTATAGAGGCTATCCGCTCTGTACAGGCCAAGAATAAGATGTGTATAGTAGATGTGCAACCTGAGGTAAGGGTCACATTACAGAGCCCATCCTGTTTAATGTTCATCCAGAGAATGCACTGTCAGTAACATGTCACAGTGAGTTACTCAGTCTGCGCGCAGCAGCACTTTGCCGAGTACCTGAGTGGGCAGGGGCAGGCAGTCATGTCAGGCCTGCTCACGAAGCAGAGAGTCTGATGTATCACTGTTGACTTTGTTCCTTCCCGTCTCCATTCTGACCTCTGTTTTCTCTGTTTGATGTAAATCTCCCACCACTTCAGGCTCTGAAGAGGCTACGGACAGCAGAGTTCAAGCCGTATGTTGTATTTGTCAAACCTCGCGTTCCCGAGAGCAGACGTCGCCGCAGTGCAGCCACTTCACCAGGAGGGGGAGAACATGGCCGCATTACAGTGAGACTTGTTCCTCTTACCAATAACAGAGCTTTTGCAAATGTAGTTTGATTTATTTGGTAGTAAATATTACCATTGGACTCGCAAGGTTTGTAAATATGCAGCCATCTCATAGTTTTGGAGCTTTTATTCAAAATTGCAAAGTAAAAAATTCCTAATCAAAACTTGCACAGATTGTGAAAGTTTGGTCCAGTATTGATGTTTAAAACAGCAAATTGGCCAACAGTCAATTCATTTTTTCCCCCTGCTGTTTATTATGCTTATTCCCCTCTTTGTGCCAAAGAATCACTGGAAGTCTTTTAGCTCTGGGAACTTTGATCAGTGCAACACAATATGATACATGACAGCAGATAAAAAACGGTCACTGTCATTGTATTTGCTAATAGGACGCCAACAAGGCCATTATATGCAAATACAGATGAACAGCCGTTTAATCAGTGC
>JAMQGT020008715.1:0-34606 GCA_024447675.2 Pterophyllum scalare | reverse complement strand
ATGTACCAAATTATGCTCAGTACACAAATCAAAATCTCCTGCAAGCTAACGCAACAGCCCCGGAGCCAATCCTTCCCTTTAGGGTAGAAACCTTTCAAAATTCAACTGTGTCATCTTTTTGGAGCCTGTTTGTAGTATTTAGCTTATTCCGCTCATTGCTGAATGATTCAATATTAGTATTCAATATTAACCTATTTTAGCCACAGAGAGCAAATTACACAAATATGATATGATTTACACATATTATCTCAAAAGGCCACAAGATAAAGGCCACACCTGTTTGGAAGTGACTGCAAAGGAAATCACATGAAAGTACATGACCTTTTGCCCTTCTTGCTGACAGCAAACAGGAACAGAACTGCAGAGCTAGTTACTACCCAGCATAAAGGGCTGCTTGCAGGAAAAAACACCACTTTATATTAATTTATGGTGATAAACATGAATGTGCCACTATTCTTAGATGATCACCTTGACACCTGATATGAAGTCTGATATTCAGTCATTACAGACAAAGTACAATAAGAGAGGTTTGCGTATTTATGGCTCCCTAAAAAAACAAAACCCTTTTTAAGGATAATCACCAACAACTACTACTACTGTATAACGTTCATAATCCACAGAGCTGAGTGGATTATCTCACTAAATATGAGCTCTATTGATTGTATGCAGGCAAGTGACTGGATAAAAAGACCACCAAACTGTCTGCCATACAAGAGCACACACACCGGCAGAACAAACACACTAAATTTTGGCAGCAAAATCAAAATATTTTTCCAGTGATTTTGAGCTCACATATTCTGTTACAGTGTGTACTAACGTGAGATGACTGTGAGTTTAAGAAGGGTTTTTTAATCCACTGAATCCATGCAAACAATGTGGTAATCTTGATCTGCTTTTGTGTGTGTGGAAACAAAGAAGGAGAGCTGCAGGTAGGCATTCTGCTTTACAACACAATCGGGATGAAGAGGAGAATTTGTTAGCCAAACTCAGCAGACATTAATAGTGGCAAGCGGCTCTCAAATGTAGCAGCCATACTAGTTAAGGGTTTCAAAAACATCTTTATCGTAAAGTTTCTGAATTGAGTGACAAGTAACGAGCTGTCATTGCTGGTACCTCATGTGTTGGGCTTGATTTGTGCGGACTGAGATGAGTGTCAGACTTGGGGGTGAGGTGTGTGGTCTCTGACTTGCTAGAGGAAGAGCCTGACTTGCTGACGCTGATGGTGGGCAGCTCTCGATGCTTGGTGACAGGTGATCGCTCCACCCTGGACAGCCCTGCAGCATGAGGGGTGGCCCCCATGCGTAGCGCAGTGGCCACATCTAGCAAGAGACAGAGAGAGGTAGAGGATAATCCGTGACCCTAGTGAACATACCGCAGCCCTCCCACCGGTTAACCTGGTTGAATCCATGGGCTGCTTGGTGGGTGAAGTCACTGGTTGACATGCAGGAGGCTCAAGGGTTTACATGGCCGAGTAAAAAAGAGGGAAAATCCTGTCTCCATCTGCCAGTGTTCACAGTATAAAGGCAACATGTTACACACGAGCACTGTTAAGAGACTTAACTGGCTCAAGGCTGCACACACTGACTCTCATGCAGTGGTGAGAGTAACAGATAAGCTCTGTTACAGTGCTGGACTGTTAATGGTGACTGTGCAGGTAAGATGACAGGTCAAAACATGCGGTGCTTTTGTGACACTGTCCAACACATATTGGGAGTAACAGAGACGGCGGGCGTACCGAGTGGGTCATTACCCTCGGGGCAGGAGGGAGTGTCACCTCCCTCGAGACTCCAGAAGGCTATTTCACCTAGAGTCACCATATCCCATGAGCCACCAGTGCAGTCTAAAACACATGAAGAGTGTAAGAACACGTCTGGAAACACAGAGTAGGAAAGAGTTGATCTGGATTTGCACTGTTTATAAACTGAATGCAGCTGGGACTGAGATCACATAATAACACACAAAGGTGGAAAGAAAGAAAACTTCAACACATTAAGAAGATCTATGGCATCCTGACTGTTCAAAAGGAAACTAGAAAGTCAGGGATAAAAAATAATTTAAAACCTGAAAGGATGCATTCCTGATCATAAAAAAAATCTCGTCCACGAGTGGCCCAGTGCTCTTTGTCCTTATTACTAAGCCGCGCTCTGTGTCAACTACACACACTATGATTCTATAACATGAAAGCAACATTTTAAACAGTGATTTGACAAATTATCTTAAACAAGACACAAAAAGGCAGATTGTCAGACCTTCCTTTTGCTCATCAAGGAAGTGTAAATATCATTTTTCTAATACCAACTCACCTCGTTCTGTAGTCAGGCCCACCCCGTTGGTGAGAACAGAGAGGCTGGGGTTGTTGAGGAGGCTAGAGCTGGCCAGATCCACTTTTGAGGCCTGCATTCGAAACTTCTCCAACTCTTGGGACAGCAGGCCAAACTGTTCGCTCTGGCTGCGACATTTCTCCTCCAGCTCTCGTACCTTTGACTACAAAGAAGGCAGAACCAATATAATGTGCAAAAACAGTGCAGGGTGACTTGTGAGTGGGAAAAATCCACCTTTCAATATCATTAGGTAGGATGTGGTAATCAGTACATTTCAGTTGTAACTGTGTGATATGGTGACATATTTTAGGTTTCTTCTAAACACACTTTAAGTTAATGTGAATACACAAGCAAGAGAGCTGAGCTGAAGTTAGGTATACAGTGTATGAATGTAGGGACATGAGCTGCAAGGTGGATTTCTCCCTTTAATCAGGCATGTGGAGCAATCACTGTCCTCGGTGTCCTGCAGAAACCTTACATGCCTTTACATCCATTTCCTTAGAAACTATGGAAAATCTTTTTACCATTACGACTACTTTTGATACATGTAATTTTGCATGTTTTGGTGGATGGACAAATGGAACAACAAAAGATGGCAAAACACACATGAATGCACGCAATAAAATTATGCACAGCGTAAATACAGGTTTCTGCAAGACATACAAGGTAAAGAGTCCCTAAGTCACTTGTTACAATCTGCAAACACAAATGACAAAGACTGGCAGGTTCAGTGGAAAGAAAATGGGAGGCAGAGAAAGACGGGACGTTTTCTGGTGAGATGGAAACACGAGTAAAATATTTATGAGGCCTTACATGTTGCTTCTTACACTCACTTGCATTCACTTTAACAATTCACTATAGACAGTGGGGTAATTTGGCAGAACACTGCAGAGGTTTGTCTCTGTCTTACTAAAATTCTATATGCGGCTGATTTCACTTCCGGTTGCGGTGGGAGTTTCCTGGCAGGCTGATCTGACAAAAACCTCCACACGAAAGTGTCTGAACAACATTTCCTGTTAGTGCTCACCTACGCAAAGTCTGTAGTCAATTCTTATCTAGCTGAGCTGAGCTGAGGGGGTAATGAGTATTGGGACACTGACGCAAATCATTTATAAACCTCAAATGAGTATTATCACAAACAGCAATGAGACCATTTGCGTACAGGGAACAAGATTGAACGATGTGATAATTGTGTTAAGTGCTGTCAGTGCAGCTGGGAGTGAGACATGTGTCACAGATACTCTTATCTGGCCCCATATGAATGACCTGATTCACACTGGTAACCATGAAAGAAAAAAGCATCAGCTCCAAATGGGTAAATGTTCACATGTGAAGAAATTTCTGAAGTAATGACTGCAGGGTAGAGTTTCATCAACTTAAGGGAACTAAAAATAAAGCAACTGGGATTTTGGTGGTTTTAAGAACCGGGGCTGGGGAAGGTTTTGTGGAAGGGAAGATAAAAGATTTGGCCCAGGAGGTCAAGAAGTACCTGCATGCAGTCCAGTGTACTCTGCTTAGCAAAAAAAAGAGACAAAACAAAGAACAAACAAAAGATGCACATGCATGCTTGTGAAACACTGAAACTGGGAGACACACAATAAAATATTAATAAAGCAGAAACACAGCAATCAGAGTCCAGGTCAGCAGGGAAATCGTCTCAGAAGCCAGAATCACTAGAATGTCTCTTGACCCCTAGCAGCCCATGCCTGACACACACACATACACACAGACACAGACACATAGTCCTTGTAATCAACCAAAAACTGCTTTTTAACAGACTGAGTGGGTGTTCAGTTGGCATGGAAAACTGGGACTCTTGGGAGGGAAAGAGACTTTCTCCTGTGATGCTTCGGGTTTAAATAGAGACAGCAAGTGAGCGAAACAAAGCCAAGAGGAAGGAAACGAGGCGTTTTGAAAACAGGGGCAACTATACTCTACCAGCTCCCTCCGCAACACAAGCTGAGTCAACTCCTAGAATAAAATACACACTTCTTTAATTAACAAACTCTTGCAACAAACTGAACCGTGAGAAACAAGGAACAAAAACAACAGGAATGTAAAGTCATCAACTGTGGATGATGACATTTTTGACTTTTCTTTTTAGGTTGTTTTTTTTTCTATAGTTCAACATCAGAAGCCAATCAGAGAGGGGGATTTCAACTGTCATCTGCTATCTGGATTCATTTTGAATTCTTACGCTGACACAGAGAGCAGGCACAAACGTCACAAAGCAGCAGAACAGCCATCTGTTCAAACGGTTTTTAGGCCTACTGGAGCTACAAAAATATAAGTATTCTCTGCCACAGACTCTCAGCCAGGTGTTTAGATAAGAATAAAGACTCCAGTGAACTGCAATTCCAGGCTTCTTTAGAAGCAATGAAATGTCTTTTACCTACTAAAAACCTAGAGAGAATTTCACATTTACATTCCTTGCGCTCTGTGTTAAGAGATAAAAACCATTTTCATAATGAATTTCAGCATGGAGGAATACATTAGTGCATTACAGAGAGAGACACATTGTCCTCCTCTCTTTAATGTTGCATGCTTCACTCTTTTGCAGGACTTCCCTGACACTGCCAGCTTTAGATTTGATTTTGCTTGAAAGTACCTCAGGGCTGCTCAGTCTGGCAATAAAAGCGTGGCCTGGTATAAAGTTCTTTTATTTGCTTTTGTACTTTCCTGAGCAGACACAGTGGTGTCACACACACTCACCTCCAGCATCTGAACCACTCCTTCGTGCTCCCTCTTGGCGAATAACTGAGCCTGATGATTAAAAAGACGTTAAAGTCAGGGTAATGTTTCATTATAAAATTCTTATTCACAGCAAAGTAAGCTCAACTGACAACATCCTTTATTGGTGCCCAAAGGTTGCCTCCTGCTGGACAAAGCGCCCCATTCTTCTTAAGTAAACTGAATGTAACTTACAGGCCATGAGAGTGTGAGTTGGCCAAAAACACAACAAAAAAACCTCATGGCTGTGTTTCTTACCCGCTGTAACCTTTTGATTTCATCCTGTTTGAACTTAAGGATAGCCAGTGCTTGCTCATGTTCCAATTCCAGCTGCTGCCTTCGCTCGGCGACCTCTCGCATATGCTGTTCACAAAGAAAACAGTTTAGCAGGAGGGATGCTGAGGAGTGAAACTGAAAATACCAAGTGTCTGACTCAGACAGTACCTTTAGGACCTGCTCTAGGTTCTCCAGTTTGGCACGGAGTCGCTGGTTCTCCTCGAGAACTGAATTGCGTTGAGCGGTCACTTCAGAGAGATCTTCCCTCAGCTCCTCATTCTCAGCCCGAGTCTGAGAAACAACAGATTATCTATCCCATCACAGCTTTAACATCACTTTATCACAACTGTCAGTCACAAAAGAAAATCTACACATCTTGAGCAGTGTCACTGACCTGGTCGAGCAGCTGTGCCTTCCTCCTGAGGAGATCTGCCTCCTCCTTTAGTTGCTCATTTTTGCCTCGCTCATCCTCAAGCTGGCTCTCCTGTTCCAGAGACACAGAACAATATTCAAATGAACCTGTGGGAATCCATGTCTACCCCCTCTGCAGTCATTATGTCCATGACAGTCGTGCTTTAAAGAGATTATGACAGAAGGAAATACCAGAGCACAAAGTTTGCTTACCAAATCCAGACATCTCTTCTGTCGCTTCTTTACTTCATGCTCAAGATTTTCACATTCTTTTCTCTTCTTGCTCAGCTCACTTTCCTGAAACAACAGTGAAGACAAAGATAGTTACACTGAATCCTTATTTTGGAAACTTGATTGAGGCTTAATTCTCAAACATAATCTACTACTTTGAAAACACATCAGATCTCAACCTACAGAGGCTGAATTCAAAGACACCGCAAAAATCAAAGTGAAAAAATTATGCAGCAGGGTAGAACATTTTGCTGAAATTTCATTGCAGCAACTCAAAATGGTACTCAGTAGTTTGTATGGCCCCCACGTACATGCCTGACAATGTCGGGGTTCCTAATGAGACGACAGATGGTGTCCTGGGGGATCTCCTCCAAGATCTGGACCAGCGCATCACTGACCTGGATAGCCTGTGGTGGAACCTGGCAGCATCAAATGGACCGAAACATAATGTCCCAGAGGTGTTCTAATGGATTTAGGTCAGGCGACCGTGGGGGCCGGTCAATGGTATCAATACCTTCATCCTCCAGGAACTGCCTGCATACTCTCGCCACATGAGGCAGAGCATTGTCGTGCACCAGGAGGAACCCAGGACCCACTGCATCAGTGTAGGGTCTGACAGTGGGCCCAGGGATTTCATCCTGATACCTAACAGCAGTCAGGGTGTTGTTGTCTAGCCCGTAGAGGTCTGTGTGTCCCTCCATGGATATGCTTCCCCAGACCATCACTGACGCACCACCAAACCGGTGTTCTGTTAGGCAGCATAACATTCTCCACAGCTTCAGACCCCTTCATGTCTGTCACATGTGCTCAGGGTGAACCTGCTCTCATGTAAAAAGCAGAGGGCACCACTGGCGGACCTGCCAATTCTGATATTCTATGGCAAAAGCCAATTGGGCTCCACAGTGCCAGGCAGTGAGCACAGGGCTCACTAGAGGACATCGGGCCCTCAGGCCACCCTCATGAAGTCTGTTTCTGACTGTTTGGTCAGAGACATTCACACCAGTGGCTGCTGGAGGTCATTTTGTAGCTCTGGCAGTGCTCATCCTGTTCTACAGCCCTGTCCAGCTCTCCTAGAATAACTGCCTGTCTCCTGGAATCTCCTCCATACTCGGAGACTGTGCTGGGAGTCACAGCAAACCTTCTGGCAATGGCATGTATTGATGTGCCAACCTTGAGGAGTTGGACTACCTGTGCAACCTCTGCTGGTATCACCTTGTGTCACCAGCAGTGAAACTGACCCTAGACAAATGCAAAACTAGTGAAAAAACAGAGAGATAATGAGGGAAAATATCAGTGGATTCCACCTGTAAAACCATTCCTGTTTTGAGGGTTGTCTCATTGTTGCCCCTCTAGTGCAGCTGTAAATTTCATTACCACCAAAACTACTGAAACTGATTAACAACCCCCTACTTAACTGTCCAGATCAATATCCCAGATGTTTAACAGATTAAAAGTGCTCCTTTAATTTTTTCTTAGCAGTGTATATCAAATGAAAACATTTACAACATCCACTATGATGGCAAATGATTTGCATTTACATTTTGCAAAATAGGATACAGTGGTTGTCTTTTCCATAGTGACCTCTGACAGGACAGCAATGAGGCATTACAAAGCTTAGCATCCTTTAATTATTCTAAATGCAGCTTACATGCAGGACCAGCCTAGGAAAAATCAGCTTATTTCAGCGTGGCTCCAGGACCTCAATCAAGTATTACCACTGTGACTGTGATGTGGGAGCTACAGGACAGACAAGCTAATTGCAGACCACCAGCAGCAGCTGACTGGAAGAGACACCATACTCTCACCAGGAATGACACAGCAAGACAATAAAGATAATTAAACTGCAATCTGTGCTCTGATTTGCTTGATTGTGTTTCAGTCACAGCTATGAAGGCCTCAATAACAGTCGCATAACAACTGTGAAGCTAAACTGCCACGTTTCATTGTACTGATTGGAACATCGTCGGTGTGAATTTAGAAAAACGTTTCTCACTGAGTTCATCACTCACTGTGACACAAAATTTCTTGTCTCCATGGTATAGACCACCTCAGATATCCTTTGATTCAGAGTTACCAACTAGCTTTGTGACTTTGTAACTCCCATTAGAATATTTAGAACATCTACCCCACCCAATATCAATCTGAAAGAAACAAGGCTTTCATTTTGAAAAACGGCTTTAACTCATAGATGCAACAACATCCCTGACAAGGAGGGGTATTTACTCTTCAGCACTGGGTCCCTTTTCCCTTCAAAAATAACAATAAGAACAAGATCATCCATTTTTAGCGTGAAATCAGAGAATGCTCTCTGATCAACAGAGATTAAGTTGCCTGTATTTGTTTTTGTAGTGAGCTGCTAGCTCATGTGTCATTCTGTTAAGCTAGAGAGCTCATAAACCTTCCTTCCCACGCCAGAGGGTTGAAGGATGTCAGGTTTCATCTAAAATTAGAAAGGATACATTTTATACTAAGGGAGAAGAAAATGGAGTTTTTCAAAAGCATGGACCCAATTTATATCTTATTTCATTACTGGATAACATGATACATAACATAATGTGATGCTTACTGCTTTCTTTGTATAACAATGAAAGAGCATGTGGGCCAATACGTGTAGCTCTATGTAAGACCCCATTTTCTTTGGCCTTTTCTCTGTTATGCATCTTTATGTAATTGCCTTTATTATTACCATTACTATTAGTATTCTAGACAGCTGTGGATAGCTGTGGCCTGTAGAGTGGTTTTGTATTTCATACATTATAGAGTCATCTTGTTTTGTTTATAAGAGAATATATGGAAGTTCAATAAAAGGATTTTTTAAAATACAGGGAATATATGAGCTATATTTATGAGCTAATACAACCCCTGAATCTCTATCTCTATCTCTCTCTCTCACACACACACACAACCACAGTTATGATCTTAGCTTCAGTGGCTTAGAGTCTCTCCTCTGACACCGTGCACACACAGGCAGGTTGATACTAAGAAACTATCTTGAATCCCAAGGTGACACTTTTAGAAGTGTTGTTTGCTATTCTGCTAACTAAGTACACCCCTATGCAATATTACTTAAATATGAAATGGTTTTACATCAGTTATTTCATTGTTTCTAATCAAGAGGTATATAATGATCCCACTAATGAGAGTCATGGAGGTTCCACTCTGAAAACCAGCTCAGACATCACAAAGACAGTCTGCAAGAAAAGAAATGCACGCTTGCTCTATGGCACAAAACTGGAAGATTAACCTTTGATAAAGAACATGAATGACCAAGATGAATTTGTTCGAGTCAGGACAAACAGTCCTGCCAATGAAGCACGGAGATGGAGTGTAATAATAATTGAGCTGCATGAAGACTTTTACAATAAAGCAAAATGCTGGCTGCTGAGATGACTCCCAGTCTCCTGACTGAAAAGAAGTATTCCAGGCTTAATATCACATATTCACACAAGAGTTCCTAAAGAAGAAAACAGCGAAAATTATGACAGGGTCAGGAATGTTGCCTGAATTGAAAGCAACAGACTTTTTTTTTTTTTTTTTTTTAGATATTTTCAAAGTGTAGCAAAGAGCAGTTTTAAAAAGTTATCTGGTGAATGGCAGGGCACTGGTACAATCCATGCAGAGGAGGACTGAGATTAAAGGATGCTTCACAACGGTGTACTTACCTCTTCTGCATATTGCATGAACTATTAAAGTCCAGAGGGTTATTGCTGAATTAAACTGAATTATTTATCACTGCATGCATTGGTGAAAAAACTCAAAAGAGAACAGAAGAGTATATGATGAGTATGTGACTCAGCAGGGACAAAATTAAATGAGAAAAGATGACCTACACACAGAGAGAGAGAAATTTTGAAAGCAATCCAGAATGCCTGAGAGTATCTCTGCATTACCATATGGTAGCATACAATACCACTTTCATGTTTACAAATAAAGATATCTGCACCAGCAACTGATGCAGAAAAATCACAAAATGTTGCATGATAAAGGAAATTCAGTGTTTAACATCTACTGGGGGAGGACCTACAGCCATTGCTAAATGTGTTACTTCTTGTACGCAAATGTTTCAAGGTAAAATATGATCTACAAGTCTGCAGGCTACTGACTACATTCCCTTTAAAACATAATCTAGAGCTTGGTCCATATTGCCGGCCGTAATTCGGACTGGTTTCCTGTGGGTGTCAGACTTCACCAGGGCCGCCCTTTGTCACCAATTCTGTTCATAATTTTTATGGAAAGAATTTCTAGGCGTAGCCAAGTGGCGGAAGGCTTCCACCTGGGTGGCCTCAGAATCTCATCTCTGCTCTTTGCAGATGATGCGGTCCTGTTGGCTTCATCAGGTGGTGGCCTCCAGCTTGCAGTGGAAAGGGTGGAGCGCCCATTCCGGCTCAGGAAGGAGGTGCTGCCACCGGTGGAGGAGTTTAAGTATCTCGTGGTCTTATTCACAAGTGATGGGAGAAGGGAGTGGGAGACTGACAGACAGACCACGGCTGCGTCTGCAGTGATGCTGCACCAGTCTGTCATGGTGAAGAGGGAGCTGAGCGTAAAAGTAAAGCTGTCAATTTATTAGTCGATCTATCTCCTTACCCTCACCTATGGTCATTAGGTTTGGGTAGTGACCGAAAGAAGTGCCCCTGGGAGTGCGTGTCTGCGTCCCACAAATGAGAGATTACCACAATCATTCTCATTTGAGCTTCACAGGCACAGAATTGAGCTTCCTGTGATGGGTGGCTGGCCTCTCCTTTAGAAATAGGTTGAGGAGTGCAGCCATTCGGGAAGGGCTCAAAGTAGAACAGCTGCTCCTCCACACCAAAAGGAGCCATTTAAGGTGGTTCAGGCATTTGACTAGGATGCCTCCTGGGCATGTCTTGGGTGAGGTGTTCCAGACATGGGGCAGACCCAGGACACGCTGGAGAAATTATATGCCTCAGCTGGCCTGGGAACGCCTTGGGATCCCCCCAGATGAGCTGGTGGAGGTGGCTGGGGGAGAGGGAGGCCTGGGCTTCTCTCTTTAGGCTGCTGCTCCCATGACCCAGCCCCGGATAAGCAGAAGAAAATGGATGGATGATTGGATGGACATAATCTAAAACCATGCAAGCAGATCTGTGAGCAATCCTTCCCATAGCTGTTGAGATATTTCAGTCTGTAATGAAGCAGTGGTCTGACCGTTGTCACTAGTAAAGCTAAAAATATCACCTGCATGGTGAACTCTTTCTGATCAATCTGTATTTTCTCTGCTGTAACTATATTCCATTGCCAAGATCTCACTTCCTCCCTTGACTAATGCTGGCTTTATGAAGGAACCTAGTTAGTGTATGAGGTAAAGCTTCACCAGCTCTTTGTCAAACTAAACACTGGAGAAAAATAGTATTTAGCAGTTACATGCCTCCACTGAACAGTCAGGCTGCACTTTGCTTCCATGTCTGACTTTGAAGGAATTTAATCAATGGCCAGCAAAGACTTGCACCATCAATTCAATTTCTGGCCAAATGTGATTTGTTTTGTGAGGTAAACCTTGACCAGGAGAACGTAATCAGTTTATCGTTGAATAAGAGTAAATGGCTGTGTCAAATGTAATGAAATTGTCTTCAATTTTTCCTAATATATCACATGTAGCTTATCTGATGTTTTTTATTGTCCAAAATGTAGCATTTTTCATTCTGACAAACAACACAGAGCCAAAAATGAATATGGTCTATTTATGCCATGAATCCTACTTGTAGCACCAGAAAGGGCGATGTGCTACTCTTCCAAAGGACAAGATCAAAATAATCCCAGCATTATGTAACAAATCTGAATGTAGTTTTTCCTTCAGTGGAAGTCAACGCAGTCACAGCACTGATATCCCAGCCTCAGTTTTAAAAAATGCAAAATGAAATGAAAATGAAAAAGCAAACCTAAAATTAGACTCAATATGCAGGTTTAGCTGCTGAAGTGTGTAAGAATGACTTTGGAGAAATGGAATGACTTAAGAGCCATCATTCTGGTGACATTTAACAACCATCTGTGTTACTAACTCTTTAGCATCAGCAAGCAACTCTAGTTTGTTTGCACATAGCATTTGATGATGAGGAATATTCAGCAGGTAATTATAAACAAACTGCTTTGCTAAGACATTCTTTCTTCATTAATGCAGCAACCAAACTGTTGCCTGACTTATGCATTAGAAAAACTGTGCATGCTGGTGGTTTGAAGTGTCCCCTGAATTGACATGTGTCTGAGAAACAGAATACTAGAATCCTCTTCTCTTACCAGAAACAGTAGACGCTGGTCCTCTGGGTTTTCCTCCTGATGGGAGGGGGGCGGGCTAAGGCCCGGTGGGGGCGTCACTCGCAGCCCCGACTCCTCCTCTCCGGGAGTTTTCTCACACCTGGATGGAGCTTCATCTAATGCCACACACGGGGTCTCTCCTACAACCTGAAAGGGACAGGAGGAAGCATTGACTTTACACGTAACTGTGAAAAGGTCAAAGGTAAACAAAATAAAATAAAAAAAATACTGCTCTCAGCCTCAAACCCAGCTACTGAGTAGGGAGCAAATGTATGACTGTTAAATGTTAAGTTTACACTTGCATCCCCCACTGTGAGACAGGGATTAGTAACAAGCCTCCTTCCCAGTGTTCCATCTACAATCAGTGAGTAAACCAGAGGGATTCCCTCTGGCTTCCAACAAGACTGAAACACATTAGCAGGGAGGCTGTCCTATCTAATTAGCATGTGTGCAATGACTTGAATGTTTCACAGCAGGTTCCATTGCTGAACTGGTTGCTGTTAGATATTTATCTTCATGAACTGCATGATTCTTCTACTGGATATCCAGGTGGGGGACAAGCTAACGCTGGTTAAAGGTTAAGAGTCGGGAATCAGTACCTAATTTTAGAGCAAACCTACTTATACCCAGAGAACTGTGCTAGTGCAGCCAAGGCTAGGACCCAATAACAGGATAATAGGTGCTCTGCCACGTGCAGCAAATGGGATCTCACCTGTACAATCTCCTGGGTTTTTACACTGGAAGAAATATTACTACAGACTTCAGGAACATTGGTTTAAGACAGGATTCCTCTGGGGAGCAGCAGAATAATGCAGGAATTCATATTCTGTACCAAAAACAGCTATAGCCAAAAAAACCAAAACTCACTAATAGATAGATGGATAGAGCAGCTGCAACAGGCTGCCACTCATGTGGCGCCATACATTTAAAAAAACAGCAAAGGGGCTGTTTACAAAACAGTTGTGTTTGCTCCCTTTAATCCATACTAAGTTTGCATTAGTCTATCTCTACAGAAGTATGATGTGGTACTAATTACTCCATATTCATAAGGTTGGTTGCTCTGGGACCTTATTATGTAAATGTTTGACATTAAACTATTCATATAATATAAGGGTTAGTCCTGCCACAGCAGCTGCATATGATGCCAGAGGAACAAGGCTAAAACTGAAACCAAATAATCTCCAGACTTGCCCATCATGAATAGAACCATTCCTGTTGTAATTTCACTAAGAACTGTGACACGATTATGATGGGATTTCTGACTTGTAGTGTCTTCTAGCAGCTGTATGTAGTCATCATTATTTTTAGAAAACCACAAAAACAAGATGCCAGGAATGGATAGAATGGTTTACACTGGACAACGATCTTTGTTCCATAAAGCAGATGGTTTTCTCTGATATATTTAATACCAGATATGAGATACTCATTTCACAGAATCAACTCTACCACCTGCAGCATAAAAATAGCTTCATGGCACCGCACTGTTAGATACCCTTTTTTAAAAGGTACTGTTCAAGCACCATGGTGGACCCAGACTACGGGGTTCAAAAGTCATTGTGACAGCACTAAATCAGTGGCATGTCTGTGAAGTTAAGCAAAGTCACTCCTGGTTTATCTGTTGGACACAAGGCCAGATGGTGTTAGTAGTGGTGACGAAAGGCCAGCAGGAGGCACTAATTCCATTGGCCCCTGGTCAAAAAAGTGCCCAGGAATGAGGGTTTTAAACAGGCGTGCTGCTGATTTTTCCGCTCCTCAGTCCTTCTGGTGGTCATTTAACATCCCATCATAAGCCTCACAAGTGTAGACAAGCCAGCTGATCCCTGCATCCTGGCAGAATTCCCATCTTTGTAACTGGTCTGACATAATTAAACTAGTCAGTCTTCTTGTCATTAGCTTGCAGCAATGCACACCCATTCAGTGGGTTGGCTTAAGTGTGTGGAGTTTCTGCTAAACCTCTGCAGCTGTGCAACAAGGTGGGAGAAGCACACACAAAGGTGAAGTAATATTCAACACAGATTTGAACAACCACTTCCACTGACTTTTTAAAAAATGCATTAATCCACCTGTGCTTGCAAAATGCACACCTGAAATTTCAATTTAATTACTGAACATGACACTTGGCAAAAGAAGTGATTGTGTTTACCCTTCTTTCAAGAAGCTGGTGTGTTTTCATGGAAAAAGGCCGTTTATGGGTAAAGATCAGGAGGCTGTACATTATTTTCAAAATACAGGTCAAACTCCCTAAAAGAGCAATCTTTTATCTACAGAAAATCTAAGCGCTCACAATGATGAGCTCAAAGCAAATATAATCAGAGTTCATGCAACGTGTGATATAATTCTGACATGATTTTGGCGACTGAGCACAGAGAGGGGAATATTACATAATGCCTCATTTATACACTGTTGTGGGGAATAAAGCGACCGTCAGACTGAGGGAGAGCATTAGAGCACAGCTTAGGCTATTATGAATCATTTCAAAGGTTTATATGCCAACACACTAACCTAACAAAACTTACTATGACCTAACAGGCTGTGCTTGATTTAGAGATTTTACTTTGATATGGTGCTTAGTTTCAGCCTCCATTTTCACAGACATAATTCAGAGAAAATGCCGACTCAGACTAGTGTGAGTCTTCATATCTTGTCCCATATAAAGCAGCAAAATTATAACTAGACATTAACACTTTCTTTACTTTGTGTTAATGTTTCACTATTAGTTTTTCCCCTCGTATATGAAGTGCTTGGTCAGAGGCTGAGGGGTGCAGTATTAAGTATACCAGGTAAGTATAACATAATAGGTGTTTCAGTGTTGTTTCCCAATTAAATACATAAGGATTCTCAATTGTTTGATGGAGCAACACTGAATTTTATATAAAAAGACAAATATCAAAGTAAACCCTGCCACAAAAAAACCCAAAAAACCCCAAAACAACCAAAATTGCCCCTCCGAGCATCACATTTACTTAAATCAGTGAAGGAAAACGTTCACCAGCTGTTTCAGTCATAACACTAAACAGAAGAAATGTTACCCAGCTTTTATTAATTTAAAAATCTGGCAGGATTTTTTTGAGAGAGAGAGAGAAGAGGGTGAAAGAGTAAATCAAATCAGAGTATGACGTGGTGCCGAAAACTCTGCAGTCTCTTGAGGGGTTTTTACATAAATCCGCAGGAAATTCTGTCACATAAATACAATATGTTTTGTGCATTAACAATCACAGCTGAATAGTTGCAATATAAAACAGCCTCTTGGAAGAAAGCATGATTTAAGGAGGGGCTGCAGACAACGATAATTTCTCAGATAGTGTTTCAATGGCAGTGTGAAGTGTTTGCTTTCTGAGACTCCATGAAACAGCTTGTTTAGGCTTCACTGATTGGCTGATTTATTGAGTTAGCCTTAGGCCAAGTCAGCCAACTAGTCAATGTCATGGTTTTGAATATCTGGGCAAGAAAACAGGTACTAATTTAAATTTGAAATGTAGCAGTGTCCCAGCACTGATTATCTCTGTTGCAAGAGGTCACATCAGCTGGCCACAATAAAACGTCAGTGCTATATTCTGTCTCCATCTGAGCCAGTTGGGAAAAAAACCTCAACAAAAAGTCTGACTAGCACAGCATAAATGGTCACATTTTATGGTAAAATCATCTCTGATGATGTCAGCAATTTCAGGGGTCAGACTCTCTCAGTTAAAAGTCTAATTTAATATGAGATCAATAATCTAAGCAGATCAAACTTCAGTTCGGACCTTCTGTAATTGTAACGAGGAGATGTTAGTAAATGTCATCAGTTAGACCAATACTCAAAACTGTGGCTGTCGTCTACAGATTTCAACTGGATGTTCTGAGTTTTAGTTATTTAGACACTTAAGTTGACTTCTGCTGAAACAGAAGCAGTTTTACTGATGGGGTGATGTGATGTAGGCAAATTTTGTAGTTAGATAAAATGCTGAAATACCAACCCTGATATCAAAAGCCTGATAGACTGAATGCATCATTTATGAAGCGCAATCCAAAATCGTCCTTTGTCTATTCTCTTTCTTTCAGTAACATCATAAAAGATATGAATTAATATGTGTCTCTACGTATCTGCCAGTTTAATAAGTTCAAAGCCAGGCTTACACGCGATACAGATGTATAATTAATCAAGACAGTTTGTCTTTAACGAGTGGTTTCATTTCAGTGCAGATTTTTAGTTACCACATGAAGAATACATTTATTTTGGCTCAACTGGATGAAGACAGACAATAAGAGGGACATTGTAACAACGAAGAACACTTGTGCTACTCTGACAATGCAGAAATCAGAAACGCTTTCTCCAGTCTTATCTCTACTGCTGTGTGGTTTTCAAATGCATACCGAGGTAAATAAAGTAATGACTGTTTAAATAAAAACTTAGAGGCCCTAAATAAAGTCCAGAACTAAAATTGAATTAGTTAAGTAAATACTCAAATCCCGCAGGATGTGTAAACACAGTCAAGTAAGTCATTTACTAATAAATGACCTGATGAAGGAGGTAGCCTTGCCTGCTGTCTGCTTTATGTTGAGACCACAGCAGCTGCTCCCAGTCTGTTTTTATCAGACCAAGCCCTAGCTGAGAAGCTCACCTCTTCTTGCACCCTGCCTCACATAGTGAGGTGCCACACTTCACACTGATGTGGTCCATGTATACTAAAGGATCAAGCACACCCTGGGCCCATGCATACTAAAGCAGGGTCAGATCCCATTCAGCAGGCCCTGAATGCCATAAGCACATTGGTGTAATCCCTGCAGACTACTGAAACGGGTAACTGGATCACTTCTTTTAAAAGCACCTTAATGGATTGGCCTGGCCGTTGATTTTCTTTTTTAATACGGAACATATCGATGTCCACCAATCATACGCTGCAGCACCATGTCACTAAGTCGGTCTGTCTAAATTCTACATCTGGAAGCTCTGAAATATGACTGTTACAAAACCGGGTTGACAGCCTGCCCTTGACTAGGCCTCATGCTTGCTCCGTCTTTCTGCTTTGTAAGAAAGTGGCAGTCCATCATAGACAAGGGCAGGATTTAGCACAGGATTTACTGAAATGAATATTAAAAAAAAAAAAAAAACCAACAGCTATAAGTCTTTAAAGACAAATCCCTTTAGCTGCGACTCAAGTCGTAATAGTAAGATGGGGGCATGCAACAATCTTTCAGACTAAGCAGATGATTTTAATATCTGACACAAATGAAACACCAGCTGCCTTGAGCCAATTCTCTCACCCTCCCAATTTGTCATGACACTCACTAGTTTTCAGTGTTAAGTCTCAACTTTGAGTGCTGCACGGCTTCACTCTCACACCAAGCACACGCATACATATGAGGGTAGCCAAGAAGACAGCTGAGATCATAGACACAGACAACAAAACTCACAAGATGACCTACCCCTTTAGTGTGATCTGTGGCAACGTCAAGGCTTCCCTTGGCCTGCTAGTTATCCAGAGCAGGGCGAGATAGGAAAGTCTTTACCGCGGCTGGAGTCTTACCTACCACCCAAAACCCTCTCACCGCTGCCACAGCAACAGCGAGCGGATTACTGGACTGTACCATTCTGTTGTTAGAGGGGATTAGAGTTCACACAACATGGCCCCTTTCTGGGTGTGCGCGTGCCACTGGGAGTGCGTGTCTGCGTCCCACAAATGAGAGATTACCACAATCGGCATTCTCATTTGAGCTTCACAGGCACAGAATTTACTCCACTCCACAGGCAGTTCAAATTTTTACAAAAACAAAACATATTAGGTGTATGCATTTAAAGTGATATGGATATACTGCAACTGTACCTCTAAGATTTACCAAAGAAATAACATTTTTGCCAGTTACAGATGTTCACTGGTGGACAAATGAATTTTTACATTACGAATAATTCATATGCTGCAATACGAAACCTTTTCCTGTATTTAGGCATTTTACTATTTTCCGTCAAGTAACTAAATATATACCAGAGCATCCCTGCTCTGCTGTAGAACTGTTTCTAAGAACTGAAAACAGCATTAAATGCACAGAGGATCAGAGTGTGACACTTTTGTGTCTTTGACCAGGCCCAAGTTCAAAAGAGGGAATCATCTCATTATGGCCTGTGACAGATTAGTATCGAGTCCAACAACAAGCCATTATATAACACTGGAAAACATCCATGACAACATAAACATACGCTAAGTTTCAGGACAACTCACAGTGCTATGTTTGACATTCCTGCAAGTCCAACTATACTGTTTATGGCATAAATGTTTCTAGATTTAAGCACATAATGTGGCCTGCTTGTAACAGCTGATTTTAGCTCACTTTTAATGTGCATAAATACAGTTCACTTGCCTTTTTTTTTTTTTAAAGCTGATTAAGACCAACAGGGGTCAGTGCGGAGTCTGAATGTGTTCTTTTGTGATGAGATGACTTTACCTTCACTCTACCTTCCTCCTTCACATTTTCCCCACACTTCTCAGCAGCAGCATCATCAGGGATACGGTCATGCTGCTGACTGGATGATGTGACCGACAGCTGCCTCTGCAGCCGCAGTACCTCTTTCTGAGACTCCCTGAGAAGTTTCTCAAATTCCACTCTACCAGATGGAATAGGAGAGCCCTGCACACACACACAAACATCCATCAAAGACAGACGCAAGACAACAGTTTAGCACATTATTGTTTTTAGAGTTTTCAAACTGTATCCCAATTGCTAAATAGTAAATTCAAAATAATGTGAATGTTCTAGTACAGTTTTTGAAGCAACCTGTAAAAATCCTTTATTATTAAACCCAACAGATGCTCACATTCAGGAAAATCAGCTTTTAAGTCACTGGTAATTAAAATCAGGCACTTAGAAAGGCAGCCTATTCCTGCAATGTCATCTATCTAGACATCAGCAGTGACGCAGCCTTTGTAATAGGGGCTTAGGAGGAGGTTAGGATGAGCAGTACCCATGCTGTCCAGCAGAGGGCATGCTTGTGGCATTATTAGCCCTTTGGTAGTGGATGGTGAGTTTGTTAGATTGAACACTGCTTAAAACTTTAAATCAGCCTTTTAGTTGAGAACTCGAGGCCAAATTAGTGCCCACATTTCAATCTAGACTGAGTAAATTGACTGAGGAGATGTGTTATAAATACCTTAGTGATACCCAGTTGAGCTTCCAGCTCTCTGCACTCCTGCTGCAGGGCAGCGATTTCCTTGTCCTTAGAGAGCAGTACATCAGCATGCTGCGCCAGATCACGAGCACGCTGACGGGCAAATGCCCTCTTGTACTGTTCCACTGCCCCAGGTCTCATCAATGATGGGGAATTGACCTGCAAAGGAAATTTATATTCATCAGCAGAAAGGATTTCAGAGAAGACAGGGACACACTCCTGAAGAAACATGATACATGAGTGGAAACCAAAAGGATCATTAATGGAAAACACTACAAATAGTTTAAAAAAGAGCTGCATTCACCAGAATACTAAAACTTTCCAAGTCTCATTCTGGTCTGCAGGAATGGTCTTTAGACTTTTAGTATCAGTACTGGTAGCTCACTGATTTATCAACACTGTCAGGACAAGGAGAGAAGCTACAGTCAAAGACCAGCAAATGACAGTACAATCCAGTCAGTTCCAATGGAGTCTTTACGTTGGTGTAGTTTTACCACAGGTGATTTATATTTTGAGGCATGGCTCTGCTATTAAACTCTTCCACCCTTTGACGCATATACATGGAAAGCCAAAGGCAGGGACAGCAGCAGAGACCCACAGAGCAGGCATCATCACAACAGATATGACACTGATTCAGTGAGATACAGAATGAAAGGAGGAGCTGGGGTGGAGGTGGGTGGCAAAGCAGGCTGCAGATGTACAGCAACTGTTGGCAGGCTACAGCAGCTTAAATAGCATGGCCTATATAAGATCTGCTATTTGGATGCATAGAAGGGTATCAGCTGAGTCATCCGCTGATTTGAACTGGCACTGAGATTAACTGATCGATCATGACTTCATCTGAGCTTGATGTCACGGCCTGTCGGACTATTCCAACTCTTCTGAAAAGTCTTTCTTGTACAGCTTTGTTGGATGATGGTGTGGACACAATTTAAAGGACATTCATCAAACAGAGTGGTAGTTTCAATCATAATCTGAGATTTGTGTCCTTAAGGTATGCTGTGGTATCTGCACCAAGATGTTAGCAACAGATCCTTTAAGTTCCTCTAAGTTGTGAGGTGGGGCCTCCATGGATCCAACTTGTTTGTCCAGCACATCCCACAGGTGCTCGATTTGATTGAGATCTGGGTCATTTGGAGGCCAAGTCCATACCCCAAACTCATTGTTGTGCTCCTCAAACCATTCCTGAACCATTTTTGCTTTGTGGCAGGGAGCATTATCCTGCTGAAAGAGCCCACAGCCATCAGGGAATAGTGTTTCCATGAGAGGGTGTACATGGTCTGCAATGATACTTAGGTAGGTGTTACGTGTCAAAGTAATATTGACATGGATGGCAGACCCCGAGGTTTCCCAGCAGAACATTGCCCATAGCATCACACTGCCTCTGCTGGCTTGCCTTCTTCCCCATAGTCCACCATGGTGCCAGGTGTTCCCCAGGTAAGCAAAGCGCATACACCCCCGTGATGTAAAAGAAAATGTGATTCATCAGACCAGGCCACCTTCTTCCATTGCTCTGTGGTCCAGTCCTGATGCTCACATTTTTGAGGCATTCGAGGGTGGGCAAGGGTCAGCATGGGCACCCTGACTGGTCTGCAGCTATTCAGCCCAGTATGCAACAAACTGTGATGCTGTGTGTATTCTGACATCTTTCTATCAGAACCACCTTTAACTTTTTCCGCAATTTGAACTACAGCAGCTCATCTATTGGATTGGAACACATGGGCCAGTCTTCGCTGCCCAAGTGTATCAGTGAGTCTTGGCTGGTTCACTGCTGTTTCTTCTTTGGAACACTTTTGATAGATACTGACCACTGCAGACCAGGAGCACCCCACAAGAGCACTCACTCAAATCCTTACGCCGCCCATTTTTCCTGCTTCTAACATCTATTTTGAGGACAAAATGTTCACTTGCTCCCTGATATATCCCACCCACTATCAGGTGGCATGATGAAGAGACAATCAGTGTGATCCACTTCACCTGTCAGTGATCATAACGTTATCCCTGATCAGTGTACATTTTGCTGAAGCTGTATATTTTACTGCTTTTGATACAGTAAGATGCACATCGTGTTAAACTATGTGTCTCCTCAACACTTTTTTCCCACCTGGTTCTCCATGAAACTGCTGCAATAAAAACATGAATTCAAACAGTTTACGTCCATGTACAGAAAAATACATTTGTTGAGATTTATGTCTGTGTATCAATACAGATATCTAACTAGCAATATTATAAAAATATAAAACAGTTAACGATAAAATTCATCTGACAGTATCTCAGATTTACACTACATCTGAGTGCTGTCTTATTAGTAACATCACTTTTATTTATGCATGAAGTCTCTTGCGACATCTCTTTTATAAAAGTGTATATTACACTTTGTGAAACTTCCTGGCCTGAAAACTTGTTCTTCTGCATGTTATGTGCCCATGCATTACATTATTCTGTGTACAAGGCTCCTTTCACATAGCTCACACACTGCAGAACTCCAATTTTGACTTCTTTGCCTTTCATTCACATGCTCTGTGATTCTGTTTCTAACTTATTATCAGGCACTATGACAATGTGACTGGGACAGTACTGACACTGAGCCACTGTAGCCACACGGCTGTAAGAATCCATCATACCACTTTGAGGTTGGCCTCCTGCAGTTTGCGAGCCCTCTCTTCCAACCTCTTTGCAAGAACAGCCAGCTCTGTGTTCTTTCTCCTCAGCCGCCTGACCTTCTCCTCGGTCTCTGGGGCGCTGCTCTTCCGCTAAACAAAAAGGGAGACAAATATCATCACACGGTGGATGCAGCAAATGCGAACACAGCAATGCCAAACAAATAAATCACGCAGTTATTCAGAATGTCTTATTAATGGTTTGAATCTCTGAGTTGGAACTGAAATGCCTGAATAAAAATGGCTGTGAAGCAAAGAAAGAGAGGAAGTTCCATCTTTTTGTTCACCGTCTGTGCATTTGGCCTACTTTCTTACAAAACCTTCAACTCAAGACTACACGCCCTCTGTTATATTTTTAGTCTTACCAGCAGGCCATTCTCCTCTCTTAGTGTGGCACAAGTCTTCTCCAGCTCATCCAGGGCTCGCAAGAGTTCAGAATTCTGACGCACCAGGAAGCCATAGTCAGTGCCATTCTGGGGGAAAAAAGGACAGCAAAAACAGATGCAGAGTTTACCATCTATTGCAACACTGTTCGTTCTGCTTTCTTAAGTGAAAAGGTGAAAAGAAGGGATTGATTTCCATTCTGCCTTAATTTATGTTTTATATCTGACACGCAGACAGCCTGCACTGCTGTCAGCCGGTGTTTACACAGCGCTGTCTAATGGGGGCTGACAGATGACAGCTCCCTGAATAGACTTTTCATTAGCCCAACTCATTCAGTCCACAACTGGCACTGATCACCTATTATAACAGACAAACTCAGCAGCAGCAGCAGAAGAAGCGCCGTCTCCTTCCTCTTCTGCATTATGAAGCAGAGAGGGAGAAAAAGAACAAAAAATGTTGTGATAGCTTACGACCTGCTCCACCCAGTGACATACTCTTACAACTAATTTGCTTCTTCCTGAAGGACCCCTACTGAACAAGAACACTAATTAACTGACACTTCAAATCTCTGAAGCGATTTTTGATTTTAGCCGTCCCTTTTGAGAACACTCGAGTCAAATGACCCAAAGACACTTCAGTGCTGTCCCGGTTCACAGTTGTGGCAACAGAGTAAGCTCATCTCTGTCTGGATTATGCACTGATGATGATGATGATCAAAGCCACAATTAAAAATATATTTGGTTGGGTTTTTTTTTTTTTAACACAATTTTATGTTGAGAAATGGCATTCTAAAATTGGTGAACCGTCTGCCCACAGTCTTCATGGTTTGGTGAAACCCCATACCATCTTTCCTCCCGAAAGACCAGCTGTGAGATGTTTTAATCATTAAACAAACTTCCCAGTCTTTTTGCCCGCCTTCCTTTTTTTAATTGTATTTATTTCTAGAGAAGATGTTTTTATGGTGTCAAAACCAATCTGAGCATAAATAAATCAAGAGAATGTGGTTACGTTTCATTTTTATTTTACACTGTGTCAGCTTTCTGAAAACAGGACTGCATGTCCTACTGTATATTTGTTATATTTAGGTATACACCATGAGGTTTAGACAGTGTAATTAGGCGCTGCAGTAATATGGCTGTGAGCTTGTGAGGGACAGCTGAACAAAGCAGCACTCAATGTGGCAGATAGTCAATGTGGTGATCAAGACTGTTGCGGGTGTTTAGCAGCCACATGGATGAAGCCTGGAAGGGGGGGGGACCTCAGATTGGTGCTTCATCTAAATGGAAGCGATACCGCCCTGCCTCTGTGCCAGAGATGCTCAAATGAGCCCCGAGGCTCAGACATAAAGGTTGAAATTAGAGGTGCCACCCACAAATGCAATGGCTGCAGTGAGAGCAGATGAAGAGACAGTATGAACAGAGATGCCAAAGGCAAACAAAAGGTCCATTCTTATAGCAGTGCAACACATTTACATAATCTGACTTTGGTTGCTCACATATAATGAGAAAGCATTTACAGTTGAGACAGGCGTTACCCACGGAAGCTCCCAGAGAGATGCTCAACTCGTTTGAAACTGTCTGCATGTCCTGCCCAAAGTTGCCCACAGACAGGAGAAAAAGCGAGTGCCTCAACTGTGAAACACATTTCAGGTAAGAAGCATGCCCAGAACTCCACATGTGGAGCACCTGTTCATCAGTACGTTCAAGTAAAACACTTGGGATCTCATTACTAACTTAAAACCGCCCTCTGATAATAAAACTATTGGACCGCCACATCTTCATGACACAGTGCAGATTAAAAAAAGAAGAAAAAAAAATCATCATTTTGTTTATGTTGTCTTGGCAACTGCAGAAGACAGGTGATCAAATGGTTTCCTTGGGGGGACTTTAATGCTACTGTACCTGTTACTGAAGTCAACACTAATCACCAGCTGTTTACTGAGACAGCAGCTGGGGCTCCTGTGTGTGCATTCCTAATACTGATGTGTTGCTAACAATGAACATACCATCTAAATATCTGGTTAGTGGGTTACAACTACAATACGTTTTCACAATCTGGTTAGAAAGAGAGACAAAAACAACAACAACAAAAAGAATGTGTGGCAGAGTTTTACTAGTTAAGGCACAATTTAGCTTTAAATTGAATTTCCAATACCTTTTAAATTAGTTGCTTGCAGTCAAGGCAAGAGCTCATCACTGGACACAGAAGAGATGCTTCATGGACAACTCATATAATCAATACAGGCACAGAGTCAGCAAGTGCATTCTCCTTAAAATTAAACGGTCTCTTTGGGCCAAGCTGAGATAGTGTACGACAAAATTACTCGTGTGTGACTCGAATGTGTGAGACAGAAACTACTGAAGCGGTTTCAAAACTTCACAAATAAAGGGACATTATCAAGATTTTCCTAAGCAAACCCTGTTTTTAACCAGATTGCATTTTTCTCCAATAACCATTCAATGTAAGTACATTTAGTGACTCTGCTTCTGATATTTGGTGCTTTTATTTTTTAAAACACACATGTGCAGCTTTTGCAGTACATCCAGTCATGCTTCCTACATGTTTCTTTATTTCTGATCAAGCTCACATTTTATAAATAGAGGCAGGAAGTCCCTGCAATCCTTCATCAGAGTTCCCATCCATTGGAAAATATGCTAACCCTATAATAAAGATGATATAGTGGGGAGCAATTGCACACCAAAGTCTAAAGCACAGGTTAAAAAAAAAAAAAATTATAAGCAGCATTTCATTCTCAGACTATTTGCTTACTGATGACACATGAATTTTTCAGGGATACGGGGACAATGCTTATTCAACTGTCTTAGGCTGATTTATCTATTGTGCCAAGCTGTTACACATAAGTAACAGTATGGCAGTGAAAACAGTGAGGTTGATAAATGTTTGGTAAAGATAAAAACAGGAATGAAGAACCAACCTACAAACCACAGTAATTACTTGGTTACACTGGAAGAATCAAACTACTATAGTTATGTGAAAAAGAAAGTTTTCACAGGAATCCTGTGATAAATTAAGGATACCCCATGATTCAGTAGCTTGTAGAACCACCTTTGGCAGCAATAAGCATTTGTTTACGCACAACTCTCTTAAGGTTCTGCCACAGCATTTCAATCAAGTTGATGTCTGGACTTTGACTGGACCGTTGCAGCACCTTGATTCTTTTCTTTTTCAGCCATTCTGTTGTAGATTTGCCGCTCTGTGCCTGGGATCATTGTCCTGTTGCAAAATCCAATTTGGGCCAAGCTTTAGCTGTCAGATAACCTCACATTTGACTCTAGAACACTCGTTCTGGAGTTCATGGCCGATTCAATGACTGGTGCTCAGCTCAGGCCCTGTGGCTACAAGACAAGCCCAAATCATCATCCCTCCACCGCTGTGCTTAACAGTTGTTTTATGCTGATATGCTGGTTTGGTTCTAACCAAACGTAGTGCTTTGGTCACACTGATAATTAATCAAGTGCATTTGATTAGCAGCACCTAGCTGCCAGTTACCCTCTTAATTCTTATGGAAGTATTAAAAGTGTAATTAGTTTCTCACAGGAGTGCATAGAGTCCTGTGAGAAACTATGTGCACAAAATAAAAACTGGATTGTTCAAATGATTTTTCTTTGCCTGTAAAACACACTTTGTTTGTGTGTTTACAATCTGTTTCATGAAAAAAATAAAAACTGCTACTTCTTGCCTACTAACTGAAACCTGAATGACTTCATAATGCAGTGCTGACTGACACTTGGGAATAAAAGCAGCCAATGTCTCTGCTGCTGAGAATCTACAATTATCTCTAACAGAAGCTGTTGTAACACAAATCCCTTTGTCAGATTCCAGCTGACAAGTTTTTAATTAGAATAAATGCAACAAATATCTGCCCTTAAACTGGCAGGCTGTCAGGAGGAGCAGTGTGTACTATACACAGCATTCTTTGTGTCGTAAGAAGGCACAAAGAAAGTTGGCCTCAGTTCACGGATTAATTTTTGTGTCCTTGAGAGTTACTTTGCTGCCATCAGTTAAGAGAAGTCAGCCAGTCCCAGCGTCCCAGTCTTCCTCTCAGGATGACGATGCTAGCACCTAATCAATCACCTAAGAGGAGGGCCAGCCAGAGTGAACTCAGCCTCTGCCTGCCTCCATTCTGATTCTAATGATCTTGGAGTCGGTCCATGTCACGTAATTGCTCCTTGGGAATCATGCTGAAATACACCAGAGGCTTTGCTGCAAACTACAAACTATCCAGCTCTTGCTTTGCTCAATGCCACAGAAAAGGGCTGCAGATGGTAAGATTTACCCAAACCTGGGATACATATTAGCATTCAGGCAGCTCTTCTCTCACAGCAGTGCCGTTTCCACATAGGCCTGGCTCAGTAAAGCAAGGCAGATGTAACTCGGTCGCGAGAGGGCAGGGGTCTGTATACCAACGTCTGTCAGCAGATCTTGAGCCTTGGGCAGGACAGACGGAGCCATCCCCCCTGTGCTTTGTTTGAATCTTTTTGTATGCATTCATTACTGCAAACATATAAATTAGGGGTTCCTAATAATAAAAACTCATACTGATACTGTCTACATCCTGCAAGGTCAACATAACACAACTAAGTGAACTTTTTTTTTTTATCTATCCCATATCTATTAAATGTGAAACTACAGCAAAATATCGGTCTTTAATTTGTTATGGAAGGCTTTCATGCAACTTTTAAAATGAACAGCTACATTCTTATGGCCGTATTAAACTATTATAGTCGTATAAAACTGTTTTTATCAGCTACTAGAACCAATAAAAACAGGGTGGATGAAAGCTTAGCACCTTTACTGACCATAGCTTTGCAAAAGACAATTTATGCTGTAATAAATAAATAAATAAAACTTCATTAATTAATTGATTAAATAAATAAAATAATATAGCATCTGTATCAGCTTTTTTTTGCAACAAATTTCTCTTGTGCCTCGCTGTACAACATTGTATCAACATTATGGAGCAACAACCAGCAATATTGCACCTATGTTTTCCTATTTTCCTATCTTTCAGCTGGGACAGCACAAGATTGCACAGCATATACCCAGCTTCAGATAAATGGCTTTTTATATAACTACAAAAATACATACTTTAAGGTCTTTGAGATCAATACTCAGACAGAAACGCCTTTCACGCAAACACTCACATACTTTTCTGTGCAGTGAAAGTGACTCTGTAAGGAAGGGCAAACCCTGCCATCACAGCAGGTGTTCCCAGCAGCATTACTGACCTTGTAAGCAACTTCAGTAAGGCCATCTGGCAGAAAGAAATGTCGTTACAGACAACAAACTTTATAAGAACTAAGTTTCCAATGTCTACTTCATTAATTCAATTGCACACAACCTAAGCAAACTACAATACAGGACAGTATGCGGTTGGGGGTCTTGGGCCAGATCCCCAACCCTGTGATAAGTGCCCACTCTGCCTCTTGAGACAAACAACCATAAAGTGACAATAAAGACAAGCTTTACCAGACAAACCCAACAGGCGGGATGTTATAAATTATCCCCTTGCATTACTTTTATTAGTGACAGCAAGCTGACGCTGACGAGACAGAGCTTTTTAAAGAGAACAGGCTAAATTGCCTTCTGATTATCTGGGTCAGATGGTGTTTAATATGTCTCTAAGGGCCTACATCAAAATGGGTTAGGGATCTTCTGGAATACCTGCCTTTCCTGGGTGTTTTACTGGAAACTCCTAGCTAGAGAAGCAACACATATAAAAATGCAGCGACACCCCAGTCTGTGATGAAAAATCTTTGTACTGACGTAACGACTCTCAGTGTGTGACAGGTTTTATTTACAGCTCGTGTAAGGAATATAAATGTGTGAGGCGAGCCAAAGAAGGAAGATATTAAAAAACAGCTCATGTGGAAGATATTAAATTATAGTAAACCTTTTTTAGTCATTCTCACTGATTCAAAGGACTTATTTTATTAGCACTACTAGAAGATAAAACATGTTGTTTACATGACAGCAATTCCCACAGTCTTCCATTTAGCCCCCTATCTGCACTGCATTTCATTTTCCACTCAAATGTGGAAAATGAAACTACAGCTTCTGCTGTGATGCATCACTGTTTGCTGAACATATTAAAGACAGCAATATTAGGCATGTATCAGTGCATATACAAATTCTGTGAATAGAAAACTAATATAAAAGGTACAGGGGAATGGAGACGATGTGTAGTAGATGATGCATTTTATCATATTTTTGAGACAAAAGAGGGACTTTAAAAGATGGAGCCGATCATTAAATGTTCAGAGATTTATTCTTCCATATTCATAAGGTTGCAACAGACAGATTGTTCTTTTGTCTGGGATCCATGGGGAGCTTTTGTATGGCGTATGGAAATGTCTGGTTTTCGCAGAAACACCAACATCAGCATTTTTAGCTGACAGCTAAAAATCCCCCGCTACAAGCCTCTAAGGAGACTACAAGACAAAGACACAGACGGGCACATAGGCACGCATGCTTCGCCTGTGTTAACTCTTTGCTGGGCTCCATAAGTGAAGTAGGAGTGTAAACAGATCTGTGCTTGGTGCTTTAATGCTGACTAAGACTTGAGTGTTGCAAACAAATCAAAAAGGGCTTCATACGCTAGGCCAATTCAGGCAGATGGTAAATATTTTTTGAATATTTTTTTAATCTAAGATGTTTCTACACTACCACAACACAAAAAATGATATTCTTTAAAACAGGTGTACTCTGGCTCCCTAGAAAACTGTACATTAATTTTTATAAACACTCTGTCTCCAACCTGCATGTACATGCTGCTCAGTTTCATTCACTGGCATGAAGGAGGCAGCCTGCTGAATCTGGAAATGTGCCTTAATTAATGGAGGCCTCATGTGCTTCTAGCAATATTGGAAGGGGAAAAGCCCCCCGCCCACAGACCCAACCCTCAATCACCACACACACACAGACGACTCAGAAACGCAGCTTTAATTACCAGCGCAGGCGAGAAAGAGAAAAACAGTAATGAAGACTTGGGAATGGCGGCCCGTCTCCTGAAGCGGATACTAATGGACTTCATGATGCCAGTGAAGCGGTACAATTTAAAGTCAAATCAATGATGCTCTTTATCTCTGTGTCTGGTAACACAAGTGGTGGACTAATGAGGCTTCATGAACTGTTAAGCTATCAAATATCCTCAAAAGACATCAACCTGAACCCCATATTCCTTTGTGTTCACCAGTATCATGATTTAACATGGTGCTGCTTATCTGCAGACAAAGATAATGACACACGTTTATCTGTACATTTATATTTTGTTTTCTTTGCATCTTTGCAAGCATCATTTACAAGCCGGTGTTTTGAAAGGTAGCAATATTTACTTCCCTCATAAGACAAAAAAAAAAAGAAATAGCCAAAGCAACTGCTTAAGCTTACTTTAGATACAGGGCTGTGCAAAACTTTGTTATGGAAAGCAAAAGGCGAGTGTGCTCAACAAAGCCGAGGCTTCTCTCTTTAAAAAGAAAAAAAAAAAAACTACATATGAGGAGAACAACAAAGCCATTTGTGGCCCGAGGTGTTTTATAAACTGCAGCTCCTGCTTTATGCTCATATATAAGTCATGAAGAAACCCTCTTTAGTATCCCCTCCAATCCCTTCCTGTATTCATCACAACTCACCTCCCCCAGGGTACCTGATGGTGACAGATTAGGGGGTCTTCTCTCACACAGCAAGAACAAAGAGCCAACACAAGACATCCTATTACTTTCCCCCGAGGCATCCAGCAAACACACCTCGTACAAACGTCCACTGGGTGAGGTTGTGCAAAAATAAAATGCATCGTCTGGAGATACTTGTTAGTCCCTTTTTCCCTATCATATATCAAGGACAGAAAGACAATGCATGCATTTCCTTTACATGGTCTGAACTGTCTAGTTTATATCCAGCGATCAGACTAGAAATCATGATGCAAGCACATGTCGTGATGTATTCTTTCATGTTAATTTATCTGTTAAATCAGTAGAGATTAAATGCTAGAACCAAGCACAGAAATAAACATAGAGGCAATGATGGCTGTATTTAACCATCTGTAGTGGATGGCAGGTGTAATATTCTTGTCTCTATTGTAGCTTGGGGATGTCTCGGGCTTCTCCCTTACAAAGCCATTACAACACCGCCTTACCACCACCACAGTAATTAGATTCCATACTAGCACGGCTGCCTCATCATCTCAAAGCCCCCAAATAAAAATGTCACAACCCCCTCAGCCCCCAGAGGCTTAATAAGGTGTCAGACATACAGAGAACATCATCTGGCCTTTTAAAAAGGCAAACATGAACAGAAGGAGGGGTCACTAAGTTATTTCATTTAGTGCACTGTCAGGAGAAAATAAACTGATGGGAAACGTATGTAGTTAAGATGATTTGTGCCCCCCCCACCCCAACCCTCCACAGGATCAATGCCAAGAGCTTCAAAAGAATTCAATCCTTCATCTAGTTAGAGAAAATTGCTTATGCATCCATGCTCCTCAACCCACTGCTATGACCCCCAGCAGCAACTTCATTTGTGGAAATGTGGAGAGAGCCTTTTACTGAATTTATATTTAAATCCACACAGGTACATCATAGCACAGATTTATGAAGTGTAATGGAGATATATTCAAGTGTATAGAGATCGCACCCATATATTCATATCCATAGCTCTGCTTATACTCTACAATAAAATAATCTCCACATTGTGTTCTTCCCTAAACACAAACTTTGTGATTTGTGTTGGTTCTAGTTAAGTCAACATGGTATTTAGAAAATAAGTGTCAAAGGAGACACCACAATGGCCACACATGTGTGTATCCTAATGAAATGTACATGCTACTAAGGTTAAGCTGCCCTTCTACCTGCAACCAAAGTGCGCAAATGAGCACTAAGGCCACACCATTCAGCCACCTTCAATCTACAGATTGCCCTGACCGCCACAAGCTGCAGTGCATTCAGCCAGAAATGGAAGTGTGTAAAATTAATTGGGGGGTAAAAAATGCTTCCAAGAAGGCCCAGAAGGACTTTTTCACCACTCTTGAAGTTGCCCCAAATCACCCCTCCTACTCTGTCACTGTCATCACAGCAGTTTTCCCCAGGCAGCATCTCATCACCCACAGCTGACTGATGAATGGCTGAAAAATTCCCCAGGATGCTTCCAGCACAGAGACAGAGACAGGTCAGGTGAAAACATGCTAAAGCATCGATAGTTGCTCTCTCTCTCTCTCTCTGTGTTGGTGATGTTAAAGAATATTGATCAGATTGTCCTTGACCTCAGGTGTTAACACAACATTGCTCTTCAGTATATTAAATCAGGTACCATCACTCTCAAAAGGAACAATTAAAAAGGAAAGAGAGGACGTCGAATAAGGTGGCAACATTTAGAAGCCAAAAGGAAGATATAGTAAACATTTTAGAGTACAGGGCAGACCACAGTTGGAGGCAAGTTTCCTGATGACATATAACACACACTGGCTAGGACGGCACAAAGGAAGTCAGGCATTAAGTTTCTGGCAACTGTGTCGAAATGTCTAAACACCACTTTAGTGCTCCCTAACAATCATTCACAAAGCCCAGTCAAGGCTGAAAGGCTGAGTTGACCTTTTTTCTGATAACCACGGGGTCAACAAAATGAGACTGCCTTTCATCCTCCAGGCTAAAAGCATTTCCCATTGCACCGGAGAAAACAGGTAATCATGGGTTTAATCTTGCCAGCAGGACCAAATGATGCAGAAATGTCAAAGACAGCAAAGAGAGGCTTGAAAGACGCCAAATACACAGGAGTCTAAATAAAGGCCGGCAACTGCAGGAGGAGGGCTGAGCAGACACCCTCTGTGTGATAAAGCCTTTAAAAGGCAAACGCAAAACAATTTTCTATAAATGAAATTTAATACTAATACTGCAGGGGTTATAGTGGGGACATGGACTGCAAAAAAAAAAAGAGGGGGGGTAGGGAGCAAATGTGAACGAAAGAAGGATGAATATGGACTTTCCTGCTTCTGCCAACTGTGAGATATGTAAATGATGCTCTTAGCTAATGGTGGATGTAGATTAAAGATCAGCTGCAGTGCTGCAGAGGATTTCCAGTACCGCATAAATTATGGTGTTTTCATTTCTGGAAGCTCTCTTGATTTTTCAGGCTTTGCCACAGCAAACCAGATCAACAATGAGCTGAGTAAATGTGTAAGGATCCATCCCTAACCCTGAGGTATATGGTGTGGAATGGTCTACTGGGTCCACACTGTTAGTGAAAGCAAACAGCATTTGAGCCCCGTTTCACTGAGAGACTCTGCTCCTCACTGCAGCCAGACAGCACAAAAGGAGGACATTAATGTTTAGGCTGGGATATGGAGAGAGACCAGTACTCTAGAGATTACCTTCACGTCCCCCCCATCAATTATTCACGAGGAATAACATGGCTGGCCAATATAAAACACACACGTTTCCACCCATGCAAGCAACAGCAGGAATAAATCTTAACACTCACTTTAAGTTTTTCTGGATTATTTTTATTTTTCAAATAAAACTGCCCGCAAAATCAATTACTGTGACCACGAGCTTCAATGATTATTCCATCAATCAACTTGGTAACCGACAGAAAATCGCCCGGCAGGCATTCTGCAAATTCATTAACTGTTTAACGCCAAAGAAAACGACCAATTCTATGGCTGAAACTTGTCTGGTGTAAGGTTTGCTGCAGTATGACTGTAATATTATTACAGTCACGTGGCTTAAATGAGTGAACTGTTTTTAATCACTTCTTTGATCAGCGGTAAACTTGTGCTTCATCAAAACCTTTGACCGGTGTAGCACACAAAGAAATGTGACTCCAGAATACTGCACAACAGATAAATGAGTATTCCGGTGTGTCTGACATTTAAATTGTATTTTTTCACATAACCACTTTAAGATTAACTTCTAATTGTTTCAGTTCTAAAAACTCAGATAAAACTGCCCACATGGAACCACATCTGACAACACACTTGAGCGACGCATACTCTTACAATTTGGTTATTTTACAAAGCAGTTAATGTCCCCTCAGGAGTAACTTGAGGTAGCAGAGTAGCTTACAGCAGAAACATGACTGCATATCTCTGCACTTCTCTCAAGCCACACAGCATTGCTAAGGACCCCAGAATAACTGTTTTATTGACAGTTTGCAGCTGGAAATAAACTGATGCAAAACTGAACAGCAACCTCAGCCTGTCAGCCTTCAACGTTATATGAATGCAGGGTCAATTAGAAAGATTAACCTCGGTAGAGTGATGGGATAAATGGAGTTTTGTATATAGCTACATATTGAACTTAGCAATCAGACAGGCAGCCATATGGACAGGTGTTTAAAAAGTGTGGATCGCAGAGGACCACAAAGTCAACGAGGTTGTTGACTTCAGTAAAACCGTGCCTCTTTCTTCCATGAAGGGGAAAAGCTTGCAGGAGCAACATCTTAAAAAATTGATGTGAAATGAGTTCTCTACTGCGCTTGTGAATTAATGAATGAATAAAATGCTTTCTGATTCTTAAGCCAAGCCACATTGGACAATGATTATCTGATAAGTTGTACCTGAACATTAAAACCAACCACTTTTCTCCACAGGGCACTTTCAGCCACTTTCTCTTATTGATGCCTGCTGTGTAAAAACCTGCTCCATTTCTCAAATCAGTATTTTACTCTTTTTGGAGGAAGAGGAAATACAATTTATTATGTTGTTATATAAATACATCCTACCATTCAACAACACACCGCAGACACAGTCATCAATTATGGATGGGACTAGGGAAAACAAAACAAAAGACCAACTGTGGTACCCACACAGCAAATAACGGCGTGCTTATAGAGTAATCTAAAAGCACGCCGTGTGACCACATGTCCCAGGTTGTGTGTCGACAGTTCATTAGGGGCTTTTGCTAAACGGTGATTGTGGGTAATAAAGTTGTGGGGGTGGAGAAGAAAGCAGGCAATATTGCACAGAGATTATTACCTCGCTTGGATGATGAAATCCCGTCACAACTAAGGAAACATGCAAAACATCAAATAAAGGGGGAGGGGACGATGTTTTGTAGTGAAAAAATGCTGCAAAAATGTGGCCAGTGGAAATGACTCAAAGCTTCGATATGATACTAAAACAGAACAAGTAAACTTAAGAGAAACAAACTAAACAAATGCAAATGTTGTAGCAG